>JAOVYX010002344.1:0-11865 GCA_035668315.1 Drosera spatulata
ACAGCACCAGGTATGTAAGGATTGTACGGGTTGTATGGAGACTCTCCATATCCATAACTAGGTGTAAGATATAAATATGGTAAGCTTTCAGACTGTGTACCCTGGACAAAATGATGGCAACAGAATAAGACATACTAAGGTAATAAGATGGAAAAGGCAAAGAAGCGCAAGAGGAAGCTCAACTGACCATGTATTGAACGTCCGTACCATCTAGACTTAAAGCCTTTTGATGGTCCTCCCAACCGGCAGGCGACTCAACACCTGCATTATTTATCAAAGATACTGCACATCCAGATTTCCAAGATGAATTGCACAGACGAGAATAGGAACTAATTATATACCTGTATGGTAATAACCATAGTTGCTGACTGCAGGGTAATACAATCCTGGATCAACAACTTCAGGGGTTCCATCATTCTTCACAGTCCCAACATGATCATAAAGCACAGTTGAGTATTGCGGATTTAGCTCAGTGCCTTGCATCTGAAGAGAATGAGATGTAGATTGTAAGCCATTGGGACAAAGAACTGAATCTCTAAATTATTAGCATAACATCGAGAATCTGTGACAGTAGGATATCTCCCTCATTAAACCTAAATAAGCACAGGCTTTGGAGGCCATAAGAAAATACCAAGATTCATCTGCATAAGCCACATTCTAATACAACCTCACAGGAATGCTATGTCGTACAAAAGCCACAGACAAAAAACTATTGTATGAGCTTATCAAGTCAACAGATTATAAATCGGCAAATTACCATATAAGTCTCTGCACTTCCATGTTCAGGCACCGTAAACATCATCGATCCAAGTGCTAGCACCTGCGAATAGGATGGGACTGTCACTTCTTAAACGTCTCAGATAACATTGCCAGTTTGCCACAACAAAAACAGGTTGTCCCATTATAAATGGAAAATGAAAAAGAAAATTCATAAACTAAGAATCTAATACATAGAACGGTCGAGATAGGCTTTTCAACTTCTTTTTGTCTCTGCTGAATCAGATCATAAAAATTCAACTCCATATCATTTTGTGAGACCTAACATGGAATATGTACATATAGAGCTCCATAAAATTTCTCTACATGGCCAGATGCAGACTGCATCGAGTTTCCCTTAAAAAACTATAGAAATTTACTTGCTGCATCCATGTTACTCTATCACTAATTACAAACTTGTTCTTCAGCACAACGGAAAAAGCAAAAAAAGCTTCAGAACTAGCATATATCTACCCTCCCAATGAAGCCTCTTGCTCTCATCCGTTGATCAGCAATGAGCCCCATATATTTTGGCCACAGATTTTCCTAAATTGTACATTAGTCCCGCTAATTGTCAATGAGCTAATTGTCATATAGAGTACCATTGGCAATCACATTAACACACACAAATCCCACTAATAAGTCAACTTCACAAAGAGAACGAAGATCAAAATAACGAGCTCAGCACGAAACGCAACACAATCGACAACCATCCTAGCAATTCAACATCCAATCAGAGCACTCGAACCCGAAAACCAAATCCACAGCACTCCAGTCACAAAAATTCAAACCCTAATCCCCCAATCCTAAACCACCACCACAACCACTAGCAGGAAAACAAATCACAGTCACCAACAAATTCAAATCACCACAACCACGAAACGAAATCGTTTAGGTCAAAACTCTATCCACAGTTTTCTTTACAATATCATTAACAACAAAATCAACACAAACCGATTTCTCCTATTGATAGAATCTCGATTGAATAGAGCGGGAAACCAAAAACCCTAACCCTAGATGAACGAAAATCGAGGAGAAGATGAAGAAGAGGATAGAGAGAAAAGGGTTTACCGATGGATGAAGATAGCTCGCGTTCGACGCACGAAGTGTGGAAATGAAGAGCAGCCGAAAAGATTCACCGTGAGTGATGCATTGCATTTTAAAGGGGGTTCTATGTCTCGGGGATTTATAGAGATAATTTTAAACTGGTAAAAATTAACTATTGAATATCAATAGTTCTCTCCATTGAACTTTGGTAATATTGTGATATTCCCGGTTAATATTGTGATGTTCCCGATGTGAAGTTGCTCATATCAGAGCTTTCTCATTTTGTTCATTCATCCAACGAAACTAAATTTCATATCATTTGGTTCAACAGATATTGATATATTATGAAGGTGAAGCAATTGTGAGTAGCATGACATTGATGGGAGGTAGGACACTAATTATAGCGGAATAAATTGTTTCCTATTTGTGTTAATCCCTTAGGAAACAAATGAAATAAAACAGAAAACAATAAAGATGCAAAGACACGATTTTTAACGTGGAAAACCCCTCGATGTGAGAGATGAAAAACCACGAGACCGAACCCCACCACAAAGCTCCACTATCAATGAAACAATTGGTACACAAGGTCTTCTCTAGATAGCACTAGAGATAAACTAATGGAGCAATCAATCAGATCGATACAATAAGACAAACAGTTAAATTCGTCAAGAAAACTACATCCCACTTCGGACTATGATAACTCAGCCTATACAGTTCTAAACGACGCACCGTCAAGTTTTAATCGAAGATTGATTAGTTAGGAACGTGCTCACCAAATTTTACGACAATCCGACACTGTTTAGACCTCTGCCCGGCCGCTGGAAGTTGGATGCTGCAACCAGAAAACCGAACCCAAAAATCTGTCAAATAAGAGCCTTTTGTTTTGTGCGATCCTGCTGCTGGGAATTGCTGATCTCTTCTTGTTGCGATCAAGAAGGAAATATCTCTATCCAAGACTACCAACCAAACTGATTTTGATTTCCCAAAAAAAAAATCTCAAAACCCTAAAATCAAGAAATATATTTTTTTTTTCAAAATATATCTTTACTTAGTTAATTATTCTTCATATAATAATAATAAATGGACTTGACTCGTCGGACTTCTCCATAAAGGAGTAAACCCAACCCAACAACACAATCAAACAGATTTCCAAAGACGAGGTATATGTACTCTGATATGCATTATTGTACAATTTGGTTTCATATATATCGCTCCCTCGAGATTGTTTTGTCCCCTCTACGATCACCTTGACAAAAAAAGATAGTTTGAACGGATCGAAATAAGCTTAAAGGGAGCATACGCTTTTATTCTGAACGGCTCAGAACAACACTTTTTACTTTGGAACACCCTCGTGTTCTATCATTGCAGCCTGTAGAATTTTCAGTTAGTAAATAAGCAAAACTGCATTGCCCTGCGATGGTGAGGAACATGCGACGCAATGTACAAGGAAAGATCTCTGCTCTCACTATGTTTCTTTTGAGCACTCATATAGGACAAAGTACATACCGTCGCATACAATAGTAACTAAGCTTGCATGTTACAGCATGTAAGAAACATACAGCATAAAATGATGCCTTCTGCACAGAACTTACACAATGACACCAAGTCAGCTTCTGAAAAGATAGCGCAATCTCTCATAATTATAGATCTTCAACTGGAGGAAGTTGGCCGAAGTCTAGACCTCCCGATGGCAAATCTGTACCAAGTGAACCCAGTATCCCGTCGGAGCTGAAGGTCAGACCACTCTGCCAAAAACACAAACACACAAGATCAGCAAGGTGAAATAGTGAATTCACATATCTGCGTATGTAATGTGCATTTCAGCATAACGCAGCCTGTAATAGAGTGGTTTTTATACATCCAGCTCAAACAAAAACACGATCAACTTCGGATAAATCAGAGTGGATTATTTACACAACCAGCTCAATTCTCCTTGTAATATAAAAAACTTTGTGCTCCAAGCGGTTTGACAAGGATAATATATTGCATGACAGTGGAGGTCAAGGCCAAGTAGAAGCAACCATGAGGCCAAAATACAAAGGAACAAAGAACCAACGATAAGAGCCGCAATTGTAATAAGAACTATTACCTCGGGCTGGAATCTGAGCATGTCGGCACGAGCCATAGCTTCAGCTTGAGCGATCCTCTGTCTGAATGTCTGAGCCATCTCTTCGGCCTGTTAGTAAATGAAACATGCATTATCTTCAAGTGAGTGCGGGACTCTAGTGGTGCTCAAAGAATTGGGCTCTAGGACATGAACTATTCAGAAGCCATGGCATTGCCACATTCATCTATGATTCATGTGTTTTATGTCAGTGATAATTTTGTTTCTCGACATGATAACAAACCTCGGGAAAAACTCTCTCTGATGTTCGAGTTGGGGCATGAAAGGAATAACCGAGTTGTTGTGGCATGGCAACAGATCGCCTCTATCAAGAGTCATGAGTTCCAAATTCTAATGCCCCATATATTCAGAACACCTTATTGGCATGGGATACTTGGACAATTATATGCCCAAGACTTATTACAAGTGTGAGCTTTTGGTATTGTACGTTCCTCAACCGATATCGTGCACAACAGGCTCTGCATCATGGATCAAATAACACCAACATAGGTATTGGGCAAATAGAAAGAGTTATCACCTTCTCGAAAACAAGCTTTGGATTACGGATCATGTCTCCAGGAGTAGGCTCCAATTTTTTGGTAGACAGGCTCACTCGACCTCTTTCACGATCATGGCTCAAGATCATGACCTAGGAATTCAAGGGTCAAAGTTTGAAAAAGAAACAGAAAAAGAAAAAGAGAACCATGACGCAGCAGCATCTGAATACTCGGAAAATAGTTTTATTGAACATACCTTCAAAGTGTCCCCAGGTTGAAGTACAGTTGAAATATCCGTGATGCGATCATGACTAATTTGGCTAACGTGAAGAAGACCGTTGATGCCACCAACATCAATGAAGGCACCATATGGTTTGAGAGATTGGACAGTTCCAACGACAACTGTGCCAATACCAAGTTGTGCCTGGGTGTCAGCCAAGGCTCTTCGGCTACTTAAAACAAGTTTATACTGTTCTTCATCAACCTCGACGATTTTAAGGGGAATCTCCTTGTACAGAAGTTGTTCAGCTTCATCTGGCTGGTATTCATACATAATTCAAGGAAACATCTTACGAGAAAAATATATGCAAGAACACTGAAAAGAAACAAATGAAGTTGTAAGCTGGACTAACAGATGATATCTGTGAGAATGGAATAAACCCGACAAGGCCCTCCACCACTGCCCCTATTCCACCTTTATTAACACCGACAACCTGTAACCAAGAAACCAAAGAAAGCATAAACTTTATTGAACAAAATCATGACGTACTTTCAACATCACGAGTTTCAATCTAGAAACGAAAGTACAGAAATCTTGAAAAGTAAAAAGGAGAGACTCTAATACAGAAATACCTACCAGACCCTTGACCGTAACATCCTCAGCTAGCAATTGCCTACAGCGTTCCCACGCAAGCTGATAATGAATCTCCCGTGCGCTCACGATGAAGAGATCTTCTGTTCGGTTTTCACTGATGATAACAAAGTCCTCAGTCGAGCCAGGAACAAAGCCCGCTTCCTCGACGCTATTCAAGTTGAAAATTGACGCCTCTTCAAGAGGCATATAAGCTAAGGCTTTCCCTTCTACATCAATGGACGCTCCATATAAATCGACACTACACACCGTCCCTTTTACCTGACATAAAATAGACAATAATCAATCATATCTACGTAATGGCAGCTCTTTGCAAGATCACAACCACAATCAACAAAAGTTATACTCCATAAACACCAGCCACTTCGTCACCGTCTTTTGTCATCGTCATCAAGGATACATGCACTGAGTATGCCACCAAGGAGGCCACAGACACACTGAGGTTGCCATGGAGGCCATATGCGCAAGGATTACGTCACAGGAACCACAGGCGCACTGAGTATCCTACCATAGCTATAGGCGCACAGAATATGCCATGGACATACTGAGCATGCCAAAAAATACAATATGCTTGTATAAAGACCTTTCAAATTTGGCATACGCTTCTGAAACACTAAATCTTCCTAGAACTTGTTTATTCCTTTGCTCAAGTTCATCCTCTAAATTAGTTCCAAACTTTCATTTTAGGGTAACCAAACACAAAAATATCAGATTGCAAGTAGATTAAGACTCTGTAGTCTGTACATACTGTCTTTTCAAGCAACACCCTGACAGGAACACTTGGTTTGTTATAGTTGTACCCATACTTCCACACACAAAAATAGAGACCACGATCATAACTCATAAGCTACACGATGAACAGTTACATAAACCTACTAGTTTACTCTCCTAGATCACAATGTACCATCACCACACCCTAAATCACAAATCAAAACCCAACATCAACATCAACATCAACATCAACATCACCAACACCAAACCCACACCCCATCGAATACCGAACAATTACCCACCTTGGTTCCAAGAGGCGAATAAACTTTGGGTTTCCCATCTTCTTCAACGGGTGCTCCATATACATCAAACTCCTTTGCCTGAGATAAAATAGACAACTATCAATCATATGAACATAATAGTGACAGCTTTTTACAATGATAAACATCCAATCTGGTTTTTCCCTCTTCTCTTGTTTTTCACATTGGCCATTACATTAGGACATAGAGGAACCAACCACGTCACAAAACAAAGCAACGTTTGAAAAGAAACCAATACCTGTAGGAAACATGGATCCCATTTAAAGCATATACTTGAGATTAAAGCATAAATCATGATTTACGAATCGAATGTTTGCAGGCTTAGGACACACGTATGAACCAGTGTTCATGATAACATGTTTGCCCAACACCAAAGATTCCCGCTTCAAAGAGCTCCATAAAAAAAACGTGCATAGCCTACTTCTCAAACAGATTAATATACTTCCCGTCGAAAACCGAGCATACAATCAAGGCATTCTCGTCTAAAGCGTCTACTCCAATCGTCCTAAAGAATCGATTAAACTAACGAACTTTTCACCACGCATCATCAACCCAACACCCGTATGTAACTATCAGAAAATAGTTTCTCTATTGTCTGCAACAAGAGTAAATACCGCTCGTCCTGCCAGACCCTGACCTGACCCGAGATACCAGGGTCGTTGTTACATCGTAACCATTATGATCCAGTCAGCACGCAATTACATAAACCTAATTCTTCACTCTCCTAGATCACAAAGTACCTATCAAAAACCAATTGACTATCAATAAAATAACCCAGGATAATATACGTGACTATTTTTTTAGTTCCCGAACTCCAATGTGGACAATCTACAATGAATGGGATAACTCAGAATCTTATATGCTACTGTTTTTCAGTTCTCAAACTCCTGGGTGGAGTATTCTCAACAGTACCATCACCGAAACCCTAACATTAACATAATCTCCACCACCACGACCACCGAAACCCTAAACCCCTCATCATGGAGTACCCTAACCCTAAAAACCACCCCACCTCCTCGGATTCAAACTGGGCATAATACTCGTCCTCCTCGTACTCGTCCTCGAGCTCCTCCGCGTCCTTGATGGCTAGCGCGTCCCGCCAACACTCCTTGAACGCTTCATGGAATATCTTCTTCAATTTGAGCCTCTTTTTCGTTTCCGGCGTCAGAATCGGGACGTAGGATGCGAAGACGGTGACCGGCAACCGGCGATGACGGTAGAGGGTGGGGGAAGGGGAGAGGGTGGAAATGAGGCGAAGGGGTGTGGATTGAAGAGCAAGAGGAGACATTGGTGAGGGTGAGTGTGTGGGTTTTGGCTGCACTGTGCAGCAATGGTGGATTGGATTGAAGTTTAGATAAGGGGGAGTGGTGAGGGGAAGAGGTAGAGGGAGAGGGAAAGGGGATCTCCACTGTTATCATCGGTCATTTTACTCCGCCCATGTGGCAAAATTAGATGAAACGTTAAAATTATGCATTCAAATTAATGAAACTATTGAATAATGATTATGTTTATACTATCCTTCATGGTTTGAGAGAAAGAAAAGAAAACAATAAAAAAAAATGATTTAATATGATATAAAATAAAACTAAAAATAAATTGATATTTTTTATGTTTTAAAATAATTATAATATTTTTAACTGTGTGTTTTTTAATGTGAAGTTTGACTCGTCTTATGAAATGTTGAAATATTATTTTTTTAAAAATTATCGTGAAACATTAATGATAATTTAAGTTATGGATTTCAACGTGACGTTAGAGGCATAATTTTTTTGTGTTATTAAGACAAAAAAAAAAAAAGATCTTCAAAATACATGATGAATAATGAAAAAAAATCAAACATTATAATTAAAATGGAACGGAGGAAGTATTTTTGTTAAAAGAAAATTCCCTTGTTTATATAATGTTTCACTTTTTTGGGACGGAAAATGTTTCATTTTTTTGGGATAGAGGGAGTATTGTGTTCCGTCCCAGTATACGTACAACAATTTAACAAAATTAACAAAATTTGCAATATGCAATTTAAATGATTATTTATGTTACATAAGGTAAACCAAATTTGCATCGAGAAACACATAATCAAATTGTTACATATATATATATATATATATATATATATATATATGTAAGACGATTGAGAGAATAATACCTTCCATGGAAAGGAGTTTGATTCTGCGTAAAACGGATCCCGAGTTAGATACACTACATGGATAATTTGATCATTACATATGGAAGCCTTACATGGTTAGAATGGGATACACTGCATAGAGTAGACAATTCGATCATGTCACTTGGTTTTGACAATGGCATAGTCCTTTAGTTTCTTCGTTTTGTAACAATTGACTTGACAAGAAGACTATAAAATATGTTTGAACTTTTAATGGTGTGAGGTGAAGCGAAGAAAACCATGGGACAACGACGACACCACGCAGGTGTACATAATGTCATGGGGATAGATTCTCGTTATCCGTTCGCCACTCAAACTACTCACTCTTTCATTCGAGTTCAGCCTTACTCGTCACACAAAGATGATACTTGAGAACGCAAGAGAGTTTGGACTTGAAAACAAACTTGTATTGAAAGCATTTGAGGTCTTACAAAATTTTGAGAGTTTACAAGAATGTGGGATGCATTAGATGAGATTGGGATGGTTTGGTCAAAAGGTCTCACCCCTATATATACAAATCCATGGAGAGTTCTAGACTTGACATCTACACTCTTTTATACCCTTCTCCTCCTAAGTATATACAAGAGTCTTGCAAACTCTTCTCCCAAGATATTTACATTGAGTTCTCTTCTTGCCGTGTTGGTGGGAGTTTCTTCCCGTGTTCCTTCGGCAAGACTTGTGAGATCTTCTTTGGCACCTCTTTTGCTTATGAGTTGCATGGTTACGATCATCTTTGCTTACTCTTGTAAACTCTTCTCCCAAGATATTTACATTGAGTTCTCTTCTTGTCGTGTTGGTGGGAGTTTCTTCCCGTGTTCCTTCGGCAAGACTTGTGAGATCTTCTTTGACACCTCTTTTGCTTATGAGTTGCATAGTTACGATCATCTTTGCTTAAGCTTTCTTCGCTCGTCGCACCGCCCCGCCCAAAGAAATGCTTAAATGGTTTGATAGTACTACCTATAAAAACAAGGTGCACCTTCCTTTTCGGTACCCCATCACTTTTAAACTCCACAATTAAGCGTGCTTAACGCGGAGTAATGCTGGGATGGGTGACCTCCTGGGAAGTTTCTCAAGACGTGCGCGAGTGAGGCCAAAGCGCACTGAAAGAACTAGTGTAGGTCTGTGGAGTCAGTTGTCAGCCTGACGAGCGGTTCTTGGTGACGACCCGGTAGCAAGGATTTGGCCGGGGTGTTACAGTATGGTATCAGAGCAACCCTGCGATCGCGTGCTGGACCTGTGGACAAGAGGTCCAGGTCAGCCGCCTAGCGGGGGAAGGTTTCGGGGCTGTGTATCGTGCTTGAAGTCGCAACGAGGCCGTTGCGTTCTTTAAGTAGGGGTGTATGTAATACCCCAAAGAAATTCTTAAATGGTTTGATAGTGCTACCTATGAAAACAAGGTGCACCTTCCTTTTCGGTAGCCCATCACTTTAAAACTCCACAGTTAAGCGTGCTTAACGTGGAGTAATGCTGGAATGGGTGAACTCCTGGGAAGTTTCTCAGGACGTACGCGAGTGAGGCCAAAGCATACTGAAAGGATTAGTGCTGATCTGTGGGGCCAGTTGTCAGCCTGGTGAGCGGTTTTTTACGACGACCCGGTAGCAAAAATTTGACCGGGGCGTTACAGCATTCCTCTTCGGACACTCCCGAATGAAGTGAGGGCCATCGCACAAGAAACAATTTACCTCACCCTTGAACTTCGCCATGTCCTTGGACGTGTTCTTGTTCCACCCTCCTCTCTCTCTTTTCTTCGAGTCACTTCTGCTAGCGAAATTCGAAGTCGGCTTGATCCCTTCATAGCACTCTCCTCCACCTTTATCGGAATCACTCCTCGACTCCCTACCTCTTGGAGACTCGCTATTCTTGAATTCAATGAAGGACTCCTCGCTATGGCCGCCGCAAGAGTTTGGACACTACGTCATTGTAAATCTTGTTGTGCCCACGGTTGAAGTCCATCCTTAAAGTAGATGAGTTTGTCTTCCTCGGACATGTCGTTGATTTGGAAGAGCAACTCCATGAATTCCTTCACATACTCCCGAATCGTGCCCGTTTGCCTCCATTTTCGCAGTTGTCTCTTGCCCTCATATTGAGCATTCTCCGGATAGAAGTGGAGTTTGAGATCCTTTTTGAAGTCATCTCACTTCTCCATAGTGAACGTTCCCGTTTGAACGTCACTATAACGATGACGCCACCATATAGTTGCCGTGTCCGAGAGGAACATAAATGCGACCTTGATCTTCTCCTCTTCATCTTTTATGCCCAATAGATTAAAGTATTACTCTATGTTAAAGAAAAAGGTATCGACCTTCTTAGCATCGCATTTTTCGAAAAACGGCTTTGACTTAGGGGGCTCGAACCACGCTATCTTCCGAAAGCTTGCTCCACCATTCGCTATGGCCGTCTTGCATAGCGAGGTTTCTTCCCTCAAGACCCTCTTCTCCTCTTGGAGAGTGGCCATCACCGCATGTACCTCATCTATTTGCGCTCGAAACTCCTTGCGAAGAGTGTCCAAGCATAAGTTGAGAGCACCTTGCAACACACCCCTGAGGCATTCCTCCCGAGCCTCGATAATATCGTTGCTAGGCACATCTTCCTCCAACCGATCTGCCATCTTAATCACGATCTCTTCCACCCGTGAGAGTCGTGACTCCATGGCCGCTTGAACATCCTTCGACTTTCCCCTTCCTTTGCGCATGGTTACATTCGCGGTGTTCACCTCCTCGGGAATCCCATGCTCAACAATGCTTGAATCCGCCATCTCTCGAACCAAGGCTCCAATACCACTTATCACGGAGATAGATTCTCGCTACCTGTACGGCACTCAAGCTACTCACGCTTTCACTCGAGTTCAGTCTTACTCATCACCCAAAAGTGATACTTGAGAACGCAAGAGAGTTTGGACTTAGAAAGAAACTTGTATTGAGAACACTTAAGATCTTACAAACCTTTGAGAGTTTACAAAAATGTGGGATGAATTGGATGAGATTGGGATGGTTTGACCAAAAGACCTCACCCCTATATATACAAGTCCATGGAAAGTTCTAAACTTGATATCTAGACTCTTCCATACCCTTCTCCTCCTAAGTATATACAAGAGTGTAATACCCGAGAAATTTAGGGAGTTTTGAGACAAATATATAACGTTACGATTTTTAAAACAAATCGTACAAAAAGGTTATATATTTAAAAGAAAGAAAATATTTGATTAATTAAATCAAATATGGTGACGAAATATATATATATTTTGGATTAAAAATATACGTAGGAAGCGTATATAACGAACGCGTAAATAAAGATTTACGAACGATGAACGTTACATCATTAAAGTTATTACACATTTGAGACACAGGTTTGAGCCTGAAAAATTTCGATCATTGAACGAAATATTTCTATAAAAT
>JAOVYX010002345.1:0-11864 GCA_035668315.1 Drosera spatulata
TCCTGCATATTATGAATGATCATCGTGACCGATGATCATCCAAAGAGTTTTCGTCCATTTTGTTTCATGACAGATTCGAGAAGCTTCCGCCAAAACACAAAATAACCGAACATGGTTTATGCAGACGGCACAAATTTCATCTTTGCTCCATATACATAACATGAACTGACGGTGTTGATTGAAAAACATAATCGTGGTTTTTGATCGGGAAACATTCTGAGCTCAAGACTCTTTAGAAATTGAGCATTGATGGTTTTTATAGGGGAAATCGTGGTTGTAAAGTTGCTTGGATGGTTCCGCTGAAAAGAATCCCGGATGTGTTTAATGGGTCAAAAGAGGTTGAAATTCCGTTTCATGAGGTCTTGAAATTTCGTTTCATAAGGTCACATTTACATCTTTTGTAGTTTCCAAAGCAGCATCCGTGGAAAAGTACAGCGGATGGAGTTACGTTTGGCACTAAACCGAGGTTAGGTTTTGACAAGGGTTTAGGATTTCATAAGGGTTAGGGTTTGATATATGGTTTAGGGTTTCGTAATGGTTAGGGTTCATTATTATCCAAAAAAATCAAAAAGACAAATAAAAAAAGACAAATCCATTATTCAACTACAATCATCCAACATTACAGCGATAGAATCATCTACAACGGTTATGCATAACATGATACACTAATTTTCTTCCGGGACTTCGGATGATCTTTGTGTCATTACTTTGTCATGATTTCTCCTATCGTGATCTGTGTAACATTTACACAAGGAACACTTTCTAAGTTTCTTGGCACCGTGCGCTTGTTCAATCCCATGTTTCATATGTGTTTCCTTCTTGCAACCTTTCGTTTGAGATACAACCGGATCCAAGATTACATTATCCACATCTGCTATATTATCCAACTCTTCGTAGACTGTATGCTCTTGATCTTCTAGAGACACTCCATCGGTTTAATCGGGATTAGGGGCGAACTTCGAAATACTACTTTTTCCCCTTTCTACTAATGCCAAAGCATAGTTGTAGCCCTGTTTCGAACAAGATGTCTACATTGTCAAACCCTGAAACGATTGACATAGATGGTTATACCTCATCGTCTGTGATGAAGAATAATCCAACTCATCTTGTGACACATGGATACTCTGGCCATCGATCCTATTTGCATCTTTTCTCCAACGGTCGAGGATGAGGTATTCGGGAATCTCAGTTTTATAATTGATATTAAGAAATCATAACAGATGCTGGCAAATCATACCCGAATTCTTGAACATCAAACAAGTACAGACGATGACGTCAACCTTCGTGTGATGAGCCAATCTATACGCCCTTTGTTGTACCCGAGGATCAAAGGCGTTAGTCATCTTATACATGTAGACATCTTCAGACGTTGACTCTTTTAACAACACATACTGATTTACCCTTTGAAGCTCAATCTGAAATCTACGAAAGATCTCCTTCGTGTACACCTTTGCACAGTGAACTTCTAAAGGTGAATGCAAAATCACAGTACGACTCTTGTAGGTAGTTTCGTTCCTGAGAATACTGTTTCTCCAATGCTTCTTGAGATCTCACAATAAAATCCTTCATCGTAGTTGGGCTGTTAAAATATTGATCGAAGAAATGATTCATACTTTCGCTCAACGAAGTACTGCTCATCCCGACAGCAAAAAAATTGTTTTGAATATGCTGGAATTCATTTTTCCTTCACCATGTACAGAGAATGTAACCATTCATTGTCTGTCAACCCATAGTCGATCAACAACTATCCCCATCATGCTTCGAATTCCTCAATTATGAGTGATTTCATCACACAAATCTGAAAATCCCATTTAAACGTGTCCGGATGACACGAATAAACTCGATGTAGCTTCTTTGGATATTTCGAACTGATGTGCCAAGAGCACAATGCATGGTGAGTGTATGGGAAAACCCGAGGGATCGCATTGCCCATCGCCCTATCTTGATCTGTGATGATTGTCTTGGAAGCTTTGTTCTTCATTGCTTCCAATCAAGTACTGAACACCCATTTGAAGGTTTCTTTGGTTTCGTCGCTCATAAGTGCAAAACCGAACAGGATCGAATGATAATGATGATTCACTCCGGTGAACGGCGCGAAAGGCATAGAGTACTTGTTCGTTCGATATGTTGTATCAAACGCAATTGCATCTCCAAAACATTCGTAAGCCATCCGAGATCTGGAGTCAACCCAAATAATTGTGTCGATTCTGTTCTCCGAGTCGGTCTTGTAACGATAGAAAAAGTTGCCCATTTCATCAGTGTTGAGCTTCTTTAAATAGTTTACTGTAGGCTATGCATCCCCGATACTATCATCTCCCATATTTCTCAAATCGCGAAGCTCATTACGGACATCTCTCTCAAAAAACCCGACATTTGTGATGCCTCCGGCCTGCGTCGAAAGCACGTTCATCATTCTGCTCGCCCCGATTCCCGATTCGTCCATAAGAGATATCAAAGATCTCGCAATTGGAGTGATGTTCTCTCCTGTGAACATCAGATTCACTTTGTTAGGAGAAACCAAAGGATGATTATGACCGTTTTCATACCTTGGAACGACCCAAGTGTCTTACGTCGGACAATGGACGATGAACATTCTCGCTTTGCAACCCGTGCGTTGTACACGATCTCGTTTTCTAATTTTTTTTCCTTCACCTCTTGCTCGCTGCTTTCGATTGATTTTCCCGCCAATCGACAAGTGAACATCCGAGAACATAAATCTTCTGAATGTGTGCGTTTTCTATTGGTCTTGATATTCACCTGGAATCCCGTGCTTTTCGCAAAAGCTTTTTAACATGTCTCCACTGCTTGCAATGTGTTGAACGTTTTACCTTCAAAGGACTCTGAGTTCTTGTTTTCATCACTTTGGATCGATTATTGGAAGCCAAGACTTATTCATCTTCGAATTCGTAATCAAAATGTGACTCCATAAGGAATTTTTGTGAGGTAAAACACACTAAAAACACCATGAATTGACCGAATGAAGAGGAAATATTTCTTCTTCTTCTTTTTCGTTTTTCTATGACAGGTCGACATGTGGACAAATGTAATTGTTGACCATCACTTTAAGATTTGGAATATCTGAAATACCAACACGTGTGGAGTCCTTATTAGTTAAAGCCTCAAATCCATTAAATTTCACCGGATGCGATACGGAATTCAATGAACGTTGGATTGGATTTTGAAAAATACAGACACGCGTTCCATCTCCATCGGCAGTAACTTTCAACGGATAACCTTGTGTTTTTCACCTTGGTAATTTCTTCTTGACATGTGTCACAATTTCATTGGTTCAATATTGTCATCCACAATAAAGAACATCGGATGTGTTGCTTACCAGTATAAAGTAAAGTGGAGTGGACTCTATTTTAAAGGAAGGTCACAATCGTAATTTCATCTTTTTCGGCCTCCGGGGTAAAGAGTAACGATACTCCGTTTATCTTTATACAGGATGCAACGAAAAATATTGAAATTTTAACCGTCCATCTCATAGATGAACGGTGCGATATTGTTGGTTGGATAACCCTTCCCATCCAACACTTGCTATGGATCATCACCCTTATTTAACTGTCTATAGCTATAACTATACATGACTAACATCTATGTTTTTCAGGAGACACAAAATAGGAATGAAAAGCAAAGACATTGATCAGTTTGAAACTCGATGGATTTAATTGAAAGAGAAATATGAGACAGATGGTAAGCATTGGTTGACAAGAATGTATAAATTGATGTCCTATTAGGCATTCTTAGGTGAATGCAAACACAATGCTAAATGATTTCATGAAGCAATATGACAAATCTTTGAGTGCTCGAAGAGCCGCCGAGGAGGAGGATGACTTCATTACTATTAATTCAAGTCCAACACTTTCTACCAATCATTCTATTGAAAGCCCATGCTAGTCAATACTATGCAAGAAACTTGTCCCGGATTCCAAGGTGAACACAATGCTAAATGTTTTCTACCGATCGTACCATTCAAAATATTTACAACCAAATGAGTAATTAGGACAATGTAATATTTGCGTCCCGAATTCCTAAACATGACGAAACTCGTAAGAACACCTCTTCGGTGCAAACTAGATGAAACACGGAAAGCGTTGACATTTTCAAGTTTAACAAAACCTACCAAATGAAAATGAATTAAATAAGAAGACCAAGAAATAAAGAACGGAACCAAAACTAAAACAAATCAACCTCAAATATTGAAAATAAAATTGTGAAACTTGAAATCGAAACCAAATCAACGAACCAGGATTTTATAATCCAAATTTGAAATCATTCGATCTCAAAACCCTAAATCTATGCGCAATTCATCAATTCATCTAAACTTTAAACAGAAACTCTAAATCTATGAGCAGTTCATATGTACCAAAATCCTAAATAGAAACCCTAAGTCTATAAGCAGGTCATATGCATCAAAATCTTGATACAACTCTTTGAAATCCTATAATATTTACCAACGTCTCATTGACCTGATGCTCTTTTCGGATTGAGGATCTTCCTTTACGTGATGAATCAGTATATGGGAATTGTGTCGCAATTGGACACTCTTTACTCCCTTAGCCGTTTTGCGGTTTGAAGATCTTCCTCAACGTGACGGGGGAAGGGGAGCAATCTGATTCAAATTTTGAAACGTAGCAGGTTGTCATGGACGGGCTAATTTGAGGTTCATTTTGAAGGGTTGTTTAGAGTTCTCCACATTTCTCTAGACAATTCAATACTTTTCTAGAGTTTTCTTGAGAACTCTAGGGTTCTCCAGAATTCTCTAAAATTCCCTAGAGTTAGGAAGAGTTTTCTAGGGAGTTCTTGTATATAGGAAGAAGGAGGAAGAGTCTAGAAGACTTATATGTTCTTAGGAGGGAAAGAGTATGGAAGAGTCTAGACCACAAAGTCTAGACCCTTCCATGAAGGTGTATATAAAGGGATGCAAGGCTTATTTGTCAAACCATCCCAAGCAATCCAAAGTCATCCAATATATTCCATTTTTGTAAACTCTCAAGTATTCCCAATACAAGCTTGTTTCCAAGTGCAAACTCTCTTGTGTTCTCAAATATCACCTTTTGGGTGACGAGTAGGCTGAGCTCAAGCGAAAGAGTGAGTAACTTGAGTGCCGCACGGGTAGTGAAACTCTAACCACGTGACAAGTGGTATCAGAGCGGGTTTGTACGAGAGATGGCGGAATCAAGCGTTGTCGAGCATGGAATTGCCGAGGAGGTGAACACCGCAAATGTAACCATGCGCAAAGGAAGGGGAAAGTCGAAGGATGTTGAAGCAGCCATGGAGTCACGACTCTCGCGGGTAGAAGAGATCGTGGCTAAGATGGTGGATCGGTTGGAGGAAGATGTGCCTAGCAACGATGATATCGAGGCTCGGGAGGAATGCCTCAAGGGTGTGTTGCAAGGTACTCTCAACTCATGCTTGGACACTCTTTGCAAGGAGTTCCGAGCGCAAATGGATGAGGTACGTGTGGTGGTGATCACTCTCCAAGAGGAGATGAGGGTCTTGAGGGAAGAAACTTCGCTATGCAAGGCGACCATAGCGAATGGAGGTGCAAGCTTTGGGAAGATAGTGCGGTTCGAGCCCCCTAAGCCAAAGTTGTTTTCGGGAAAACGCGATGCTAAGAAGGTCGACACCTTCTTCTTCAACATGGAACGATACTTCGATCTCTTGGGCATAAGAGATGAAGAAGAGAAGATCAAAACCGCGGCCATGTTTCTTTCCGACACGGCGACTATGTGGTGGCGTCGTCGTTACGGTGACGTTCAAGCGGGAACGTTCACCATGGAGAAGTGGGATAACTTTAAGAAGGATCTCAAACTCCACTTCTATCCGGAGAATGCCCAATACAAAGCCAAGAGACTTTTTTGAGAAGTTGAGGCATACGGGCACGATTCGGGAGTACGTGAAGGATTTCACGGAGTTGCTCTTCCAAATCAACGACATGTCCGAGGAAGACAAACTCATCTACTTCGAGGATGGACTTCAACCATGGGCACAACAAGAGTTACAACGACGCAGCGTCCAAACTCTTGCGGCGATCATAGAGACGGCGGAATCCTTCATCGAATTCAAGAGGAGCGAGTCTCCAAGGAGTTGACAGTCGAGGAGTGATTCCAAGAAAGATGGAGAAGAGATCCACGAAGGGATCAAGCCGACTTCGAGTTTCGCTAGCGGGAGCGACTCAAAGAGGGGAGAGCAAAGAGGGTGGAAGAAGAGCACATCCAAGGATACGAGGAAGTCCAAGGGTGAGATAAAATGCTTCTTATGCGATGGCCCTCACTTCGTTTGGGAGTATCCGAAGAAGAACGCTCTCTCGGCTATGGTTGCTCGGGTGGAGGAGGAACTAGTGCAAGAGATGGGATCTTTGAGGATCCTTAACGCGATGAAGATCACGGAGGAGAAGTCTTCATCGAGGATCCCTAATGCGATGAAGACCACGGAGGGGAAGTCTTCATCGAAAGGGTTGATGTACGTCGATGCGGTAATCGGATCGTACACAACTCATCTCTTGGTTGATACCGGGACAACTCACAGTTTTGTCTCGCGGGGAGAGGCAAAGCGACTTGGATTTCGAGTCGACAAAAAACAAGGTATGCTCAAGGCGGTGAACTCGAAGGCGGAACCAATCGATGGCGTGGCCCGAGACGTGCGGATTCGCCTTGGCGATTGGAAGGGATCGTTGGATCTCACTGTCGTTCCCATGGACGACTATCCTTTGGTGCTTGACATCGACTTCATCGAGGGTGTGAAGGCGATACCAATTCCCTTCGCTAATGTCATGCACATAGTGAAGGATGACGGAGTTTGCGTGGTTCCGATGGTACGACGAGCATGGAAGGCTCAAACAAAGAAGGTCGCAACCATGCAATTCTTTAAGGAAAGCAAAAGTGAGAAACCTACTCGCTTGAAGGGAGGTGAGATCTCTCACACGGGAAAGGAGGTGCCAAAAAAGATCTCATAAGTCTTGCCGAAGGAGCACGGGAAGGAACTCCCTCCACGACGACAAGATGAGTGCTCGAAGGCTTATCGCGACGATTCAAGGAAGGGATCGAGTCATACGAAAGCATCGCGACATAGGTGGAGGAGTATGTCACGGACAGGCTAATTTGAGGTTCATTTTGAAGGGTTGTATAAAGTTCTCCACATTTCTCTAGACAATTCTATACTTTTCTAGAGTTTTCTTGAGAACTCTAGGGTTTTCCGAAATTCTCTAGAATTCCCTAGAGTTAGGAAGAATTTTCTAGGAAGTTCTTGTATATAGGAAGGAGGAAGAGTCTAGAAGATTTGTGTGTTCTTAGGAGGGGAAGAGTATGGAAGAGTTTAGATCACAAAGTATAGATCTTTTCATAAAGGTGTATATAAAGGGATGCAAGACTTATTTCTCAAACCATCCCAAGCAATCCCAAGTCATCCAAAATATTCCATTTTTGTAAACTCTGAAGTATTTTTAATACAAGTTTGTTTCCAAATCCAAACTTTCTTGTGTTTTCAGATATCACTTTTTGGATGACGAGTAGACGAATTCAAACGAAGGAATAAGTAACTTGTCGCACGGATAGCGAAACTCTAATCCGTGATAAGATGGACCCTTTGTTTTGCAAAACGCGCCGTTTCAGCCCATTACAGCACAAAGAAAATCCGATACTTTGTTACTCAGCACTACAGACAGATCTACTACAAGGAAGGGACCATACTAAAGACCCAGTCAGCCAAAAATCATCGACCATTCATCCTCATCATCCTGACCGAACACGTGTCACGCCTTTCTCGACACCTGTAAACTCGCCTCCCTCGACTCGACTGTTTCATGCGGCCATTTCAAACCCAAATTGCATTCCATTAGATCCCAAATTCCACATTCGTCAAACCCTAATCTCTTTAATACATTTCAGATTCATGATGCCTCATTTGTTAGTGACTGGAATTATCTGGGTTGTGGTCGTAGTTGTTGTCCAAGCATCATAGTCAATCGCCCATGAAAGAACAATCCACATGGTCCCATTTCCCCACCCAGCAACAATGAAAGCGACACAGCTCACACGGCCAACGCCACCAGCCGCCGCCACCAAGCTCATCCTCATCCTCCTCATCTTCTTCATCTCATCCACTTACCTCATCTACACCCTTAGACTCCTCTCAAATCCCACCACATGCCATCACATTGTGTCCTCCGCCGCAGTGGCTAACCTTACATCGACGACGCCAACATTGGGCGGTGGCTCGTCTATTCGCAGTCCTGAAATTTCTCAGACCATCTTGTTCGTTCCGGATCATCCCAGAGCAAACAAGATCGTGACGGCACGTGATCTGATGGAGATCAGTCACGTGGTGTTCGGCATTGCGGCGTCCTCCAAGATCTGGGATCGGCGTAAGGACTACATCAAGACATGGTACCGTCCCCACACGATGCGGGGGTTCGTGTGGCTGGACAAAAGGGTTGTCATGAGTGCCGAGGATCATGCCACATTGCCGCGGATCATGGTGTCCGGGGACACGGCGAGGTTCGAGTATAGGAACAAGCAGGGGCACAGGTCAGCGATCAGGATAGCGAGGATCCTGGCCGAGATGGTCAGGATGGGATTGGAGGGTGTGAGGTGGTTCGTCATGGGGGACGATGACACCGTTTTCGTGACGGAGAATCTGGTTAGGGTGTTGAGGAAGTATGATCACGAGAAGTGGTGGTATGTTGGGAGTTCGTCCGAGAGTCATTTACAGAATATGTATTTCTCGGGTGGGATGGCGTATGGTGGTGGCGGGTTCGCGGTGAGTTATGGATTGGCAAAGGAAATGGAGAGGATGCAGGATCGGTGTATTGCGAGGTATCCAGGGTTGTATGGGTCGGACGAGAGAGTTCAGGCCTGTATGGCGGAGCTTGGAGTGCCGCTTACAAGAGAGCTCGGGTTTCATCAGGTGAGGAATTCGGGTTTGATTGAGTGCTGTTTACGTGGATTTTGTTATTCCTAAGTCTGAAGTTTCTGTATGAAGAATATTCATGGTTCTGTGTTATTTGGTCATGGTCCTGATAGAGATCATTTTTGAAACATGATAGTAACTACGATACTATTACTCATTACTTCTTGAAACTTGATATCTCATTGCTTATTACTTATTACGTGTTGAAACTTGATATTGCGAACAGAATGTAACTATGATAGTATTATTATTTCTTGAAACTTGATATCATATTGCATCCAGATCAAAGTGATGGACGCATTTTGATCCCCTAGTTTTTTGCATTTCGATCCCTAGTTCTTCATTTCTGTTGCAATTTAATGGCTACCTAGGTTTATGGTTTCCCTTGAATTGTTTTTCAGCCATTATTGCTTTCTAAACAGAAACGACTAGTATGATATTTAACCTGAAAGAAATTTTTTTTGTTGTGCTTGGGATTGAACCAGTATGATGTATATGGGAACTTATTCGGGCTTCTAGCTGCGCACCCTGTCACTCCATTTGTGTCATTGCATCACCTGGATGTGGTCGAGCCAATCTTCCCTAATATGAGCAGAGTCCAAGCCCTGGAGCAGCTTAAAATCCCTATGAAGATAGATTCCGCTGGTCTGATGCAACAGTCGATATGCTATGACAGATCAAGGAACTGGACCATCTCGGTTTCTTGGGGCTTTGCAGTTCAACTCATCCGAGGAGTCTTGTCTCCTCGTGAGATGGAGATGCCGACGAGGACGTTCTTGAACTGGTACAGGAGAGCAGATTACACTGCTTATGCATTCAACACTCGCCCTGTTGCACGAACCCCATGCCTGAAGCCCTTTATGTTTTATCTGTCGAGTGCACGGATGTATTCCAGGATAAACAGGACGGTTACTGAGTACTCAAGGCATCGGGTTCCACACCCACCTTGTCGATGGAAGCTGGCTGACCCTTCGAGTATTCAGACCATCATAGTTCATAAAGCTCCTGATCCGCACTTGTGGGACAGAGTATGCTTTTGCTTCCATTAGCATTCTCTTGTCATTCTGGGCATGCATATGCAAGTATATTTTTTATATGCAACTAACTGGGGATAGTATCCCATCTCAACATAATTAAAAACAGTATCGATATGTATAAAACACTACTTTATCTTGTACTAACAGTAGTACTCATATGATTGTTCTGGTTTTTGATGGTCAACTTTTCTGCATCTGTTTTTGCAGGCGCCGAGGAGGAATTGTTGCAGGATGCTTAAATCTACGAAGAACGATAGGATGATGATAGATGTTGGTGTATGTAGGGAAGGAGAGGTGACTGAGTTATGATATGTTGTATCACGAAAGCGAAAGGAAGAAACTGTATTTTTCAGCGATCTTGTTCATTGGTCCTTGCTTTGATGTCAAGATCAATTTGATTTGCTAGCGGACTCGATAGTATCGTTCTGCAGAACAAGAAATTACCTGACTTCATGTCTTTGTATGGAGAGGAAAAGTGTGAATCTTTGGACCTGCCTTGTACCGTGACAGTTAATCGACAAAGAGTATTCTGACTCTGTGAAATTAAGAATGTAAAATGAACCCATTCAGGGTATTTCTCTCATATATAGAACACAGCCTCATGTATAGAACACAGCCTCATGTATCATTGGGAACTATTGAAAATACGTAACGTTCAGTAAAGATATGAATCAGCAGCTTTCTTTAGTTGTTGGTCGATATCCTCCTCCTTGCCAGGCACACTTGCCGTATGCGTCAGGTATGATTATGGAAGTTCTTTGATTCACATTATTGTCTAACCTCCACCAAGCGAATGAGGCGGTATGCACGGTGAGTTTGGACCTTAGTTGACGAAATCGTGTGGAGGAGGATTTTTGTGAAAATATCGGTTGGTTGATCATTGGTAGAAATGAAGTGAAGGGTGATTTGACCACGGGTGATGTGTTCACGAATAAAGTGATAGTCAATCTCTATATGTTTGGTGTAAGCATGGAAAATGGGATTGAAAGTGAGGTATAAGACATGAATAAAGTGATAGTCAATCTCTATATGTTTGGTGTAAGCATGGAAAATGGGATTGAAAGTGAGGTATAAGACGGAAAGATTATAGCACCAAAGTATTGGGGGGTGGGTGGGAGTGATGTGAAGGTCATGAAGAAGGTACTCAATCCATATGACTTCTATTGCTGTATCAGCTAGACTTTCATATTTCGCTTCGATATTGGACCGAGAGATTGTTTTTTGTTTGCGAGAACACCATGAGATAAGGTTATCACCAAGAAAGACACAAAAACCACCAATGGAATGACGGCCATCACGGTTGCTGGCCCAACTAGCATCTGAAAATGCATGAATTGTAGTAGATGAGCTTTTAGAGAGACAAAGACCCAGTGAGGTGTGTGGCAAGATATCTTAGGATACGTTTGATGGCCTGTTAATGCATAGTTGTTGGAGCATGAAGAAATTGACAGGCTTTGTTGACTGAGTAGGCAATATCAAGTCGGGTTAGTATAAAGTATTATAAAAATTCGATCGTGCTACGATATAAAAGTGGGTCAGGGAAAGGCTCGTCATCATGAAGAGAAAGGGGCTCGCCCGCTGTGCATGGAGTGGTGATAGGTCGAATGGAGTCCATTCGAGCATGAGTTAAGATTTCTTGAGTAAATTTGGTTTGATGGAGGAATAGGTTGTCAGAAGAGTATTGAGCTTCAATGCCTAAGAAGTAGTGAAGCAGTCCAAGATTTTTGAGTTCAAACTCTGTTCGAAGAGTAGTAAAGAGCTTGGTAAATGGTGCATTAGGGAAACCAGTGACAATGATGTTATAAACATACACTAGTAACTAGAGGGTAAAGTGAGCGGTATGGAGGATAAAGAGAGAATGATCAGCCGTAGAAAAAAATGAAAACCAAATTGAATGACCCAGAAATAACCTAG
>JAOVYX010002347.1:0-11863 GCA_035668315.1 Drosera spatulata
TGTCTAATAGCATAATTACCTGCTGATGACATCATGTTCTTTTCTTCCCTTTCCAGTTCCATGTTTTCGGAGGGCTGCATCTGTAGAAGAAGAGTATGATGCTGCTGGAGATGAAGTTTTGCTTGAGAATGAAGACAATGATGGCTGGCTCGCAACACATGGACAGCCTAAAGGTAGATTCTACAAAAGCTTGTTCTATGGTTTGATTTGCTCTACTGACATATTGTATCTGCTATAGAAGCTGAATATGATGTGGTGGAAGACTTGCCGTCGATGGAGTCATTACAAATTAGCAAAAAAGGAACAATTCAATCAATTCCGTCATATTTTGGCAATAGTGAGGTGGAAGAAGATATACCAGACATGGACGAGTATGAGGAGCAGGATAATGTCATTGAGACTGACCCAGTAAGTTCACATTATGTTTTTCTTATCCGACTTTTTTCTTACCTAGTAGCTTAATGATGATAGTTTGATATGGGCAAGTTCTTGTTTTTGCTTGCTGTTTGGATCTATGCGTATGGCTTACCTATCGCATATTTTGTGTGCTGAGATTTCACAATTGTGCCAAAGCGCATTGAATTCAGAGTCATGAAATGAGGGCACTCATCTCTCCTCTTCTAATTTGGCTGCTCTATCTTGAATTCTTTCTTTCTTTCTTTTATCTTGAATTCTTGTATACTTGCCTAAGCAGAAATTTTCAAAACTGATGATGTTCGAGAGAACTGTATCACAATCAGCTGGCAAGACCCACCAGATGTACCTATGCTAAGTCTGATTTGACATTTGAAGAATTTGGTTTTTTTTCTTTTCTTTTGCTCATGGGTTTTGCTATGCATTATCTTTTGGAGCTTTCTAGATTAAGCATGGCATCTTTCACTTTTTCAGTAAGTTCATGGTGGGTCTATGACATTGTCTAGCATTCTTGTTCCCCATTGAAGCTATTGCCTTCGTCATGCTTTTAGTTAAACTCTTTAGTGTGGAGGGAGTTTTTTTCCCAGACAACAAAGCCAAGCTTGCCAACTAATTTAATTAATTTCTTAATTTGTTGGCTGCATTATCAGCTTCTTCATTATCTCAGCTCTTGTGCACTAAAGGGGTGCGGGTTTCAATTTCCTGTCTCACTAATGGATATTAGAGCTTGCTTATGCTTTCAAATGTTCAATCAAATCAATGCTTCCCACATCGAGGATGATCTGTTGAACCTAAATTCCATAGACTCAGGGTCTGTTTGGTTGAAAGACCATGACTGTCATGGTTGTGTTTTGTTTGATTCTACGCTTTGTGCACTGTCCTATTGGAATATCCCTTTTGGCAATGCTTCTGCTCAACTGGTTATTCTATGTGTCACTTCTCCTTCACATGCTGTGATTGGTGTTGTTTGTGGCTTCCAATCTTTGCTAATCTGATTACATTATTTACTGCAGGCCACACTTGAATCGATTTATCTAGTGGCTAATGAACCAGATGAAGGGAATATATTGAGGACTCGGACCTATGATGTCAGTATAACGTATGTCGACCTTCTCTCAATACTTAATTCTGACCATCTTTAAACATCAATTTCTGTAGGCTTCTTTGAGATCGCTCATGTGTACTTCCGTCTTCCGTTTCTTCAGATATGATAAATACTATCAGACTCCTCGAGTATGGCTTACTGGATATGATGAGGTTGGTTCCTGTTGAATCGTTTTTGGATGCTCTCATGTTCTGTCTTCTATGCTTCAATTATCGCTTATAAGACGTTGAGCTTGACTTCCAAAAATGTTGCGATTGTACACTGTAATGCAATATTGGTAGTATCGTGCACACATTTTGTGGTCCTCTGATTGTCACCTTAATTGAACAAGACCGTCATCGATTTCAAAGAGACATTTGGTTTTGTTGCCTTCGGTGAAAAATGTACTTGAAGGAACTTTTTTTTTTATTGAGATGTTTAAATAATCTGGAGGTATTGACTGCCCTGTATTACATCTGTTTGCAATTTCTTACAGTCCAGGATGCTTTTGGAACCATCAGAACTTATGCTGGAAGATGTTAACCAAGATTATGCTAAAAAGACGGTAATACCTAAATATTTGTGTTTTTTTCCCTCGAGACTGCAGTTGTTCTTCTAATCTTAGGTGTCTGGGTGAATTGCATCGTTGTGTCCATTTAGTCGACCCATATAATGGGATAAAGGCTTTGTTTGTTTTTTTGCATTTATTCTTGTGTGAGTTAACTGCCTATCAGTGTTTGCTCCGCTTAACTTGTGTGCGTGGACCTATCTCCGTATCCTGTATTTCTGTCTCTGGTTATTATTTTTGGGCTTCTTAATGAAAAATATTGTGCTTGGTACTCCTAATATAGCTACTAATCATATAAAGTTGTTGAAAATTATAATCGTGTTTGTCCAGGTCACCATCGAGGACCATCCACATTTAGCTGGGAAACATGCATCTGTTCATCCATGCCGGCATGCTGATGTGATGAAGAAAATAATAGATGTTTTGCTGTCTCGTGGAGTTGAACCTGAAGTTGACAAGTGAGTCCCGTTGTACATTTAAGTAGTTGGGGACCTGATCGCGACCTGTTCAAACACGCCTCTCTAATAATGAAACTTTGCCTGGTTTTCCTAAATCCTACTTATTGTCCAATGACTTCCCTCGACTTTTCATATAGGTACTTGTTCTTATTCCTGAAGTTTGTGGCTTCGGTTTTTCCAACTATCGAGTACGACAACACTATGGACTTTGATCTAGGCAATTGACTGCAGGTAATTGCAAATGAAGCGGCTTTTGCCTTTTTCATTTTACTCTGAGTGGGAGGGTAATTTTGTTGCTATTCACTTGCATAAACGTTTCTGAGACTTGTTGAATAGTGAAAATCTTCCTATGATGGAGATGATGAAATGAGAATGATTGATAGTTTAGTACTGCATCTTCTGCCTGAAACTAATATCTCTTTTGCCCTATAAATCACCCAAGCATTATCTCATCTGTTGCATGTTTTTCAGGCAATGAACCGAAGACAAGCCGCATCATTCTTTGGCACGAATCTGCCCAACAATTGATTTCAATTCTATATCGAAGTATCTCCCTTGTTGCTCCTACTCTTCTTGGATATCTTACCTGTGAAAGTTGTCTTATGGGAGTGATAGGATGAATCTCTTGCAATGTACATAACTATCAAACTATTAGATCTGACATTTTCGCTCTCGAGCTTGTTGGCTTGTTTTAGTTTGTAAATGCTGTGAATAAAATACGACGGGATGTCTTGTGCCCTTATTCCTCTCAGTTTCGCATACTGTTCATTAGTGATTGACACACAATAGTAATCGCCGTCTTGTCTTGCCGAAGAAACTGTCTTTCAGGTTTTTCTTTCATCTTGTCTTGCTGAGATGCAAGAGCAGCTGAGGTAACTCGATAGCTTATCTTTTGCGGAGTCCATGAAGAAGGGAGCCGATTCAGGTTGGACATTGTTTTGATGGCTAATCATGTCACACAGCTAACAAGTTTCGAAGAAGGGAAGCATCATCTGACCTGGTTGATAACAAGTTGGACCAAATCGCGTTCCATCGTATTCCGCCTTTGGATGCAGTTTGTCTCATGGAGTCAGGTCCATGACCAGCACGCCTCTTTTAACATTTTGCGAGGAGGATTCCTGAACTTAAATCGAATTCATCTATCCCATTTATTTCGTGGTAATTTTACTTTCTCGCTTAACGAAAGAAAATTCGATTTTTTATCTCATTGGACGATGAAACATTGTTTTTCATAAATATATCATGAGACATCAATATTAAGATAACATAAAACGGTCAAACAAAATTTCTTAAAATACATAATATTATATTTATTGAGATAACAAAATAACTCAGACAGATAGAGTAGAACATGATGGGGAGATCAAATAATGGATGAGGGTCAAAAACTCATCATCGTAGGTTTCATACGACGAAAAAAAGGGAACTCGATCGATTTTTTCACTACACGACGGAGAAAGACGTGGCTGTGCCAAATTCCCAAATCGAATTCATCGATGGATTGATTCCCCCACATGCATGCCGTGCAGCTCCTCACTCCCTTCACTGATCTCGATCATCATCACTAGCTAGCTAGCATCAACACAATTGGGCTTGAAGAAGAAAAGCATAGGAACATGAAGGAGAAGGAGAAGGGATTGATGGTGATGATGATGGATCAAGCAAACCCTAACGGAACCAACAAGGAAACGGAAGAAGAGATCGTTGGCGAAGCGGCGGCGAGGCCGTCGGGGTTCGCGTCAAGGAATGCGTCTTCCAAATACGATTTCGTCAAGGTTGACTATTTGATGTTGATGAATTTGATGTGGTTTTGTGGGATTTGGGATTTTAGGGGTTTTAGGGGTTTTTTGTGGTGGTGGTGGATTTGTTTTTCAGGTGAAGGTTTGGCTGGGGGATAATGCGGATCATTACTATGTGCTGTCAAGGTTTCTGCTCAGCAGGATGCTCACTGTTACCAAGGTCTCTGATTTGATATTTTTTCGAAAAATATTTGGTTGCTTTTGGCTTTGCTTCGTTGTACATCATGCGTTTATACTAGTGCTTTGTTGATCAATCATAAATCATGGATATGCATTCATGCACTGATTATTTAAACCATGGTTGTGGTTTCGGGTAGGAAAGTTGTTAAATATATTATGGGATTGGAGATATTGGGTTGGATTCAGGGTTGGATGTGGATCATTTTGTATGATATGGCGATGTTAGAGTGGTGTTGTAGTTAGTTCCATATTTGGAAATACATACTGACTTTAGAATACAGCATGTCGCGTAAAAGGAAAGAACTTTGTAACCTTTAAATATAGAAAGATTATCTAGATGAAGGATTGGCCTAGATGAGAATGAGAGGACCTCTTCTAATCTTAGCGAAAGGGAGAAACATCATGTGTGTTTGGGTTGTCATCACATTCTATCCAAACCACAACCGAAAGGATCGGCCTCAGCAGCTTATTTTTCTGAAATGATGAATAGTCAGTTTATTGAAGTTCCTAGTGTTTGTTAAGAGGATATGACATGACGTGGTTGTTCTTTTCTGTAGTCTTTGCTTCAGCTGGAGAAAATCATGGAGTGTCGTAACATAGTGAATTTGTGATGTTGTTTCATGAAAAGAAAGAAATCATCTCCAAAGAGGTCACATTCCGTTGAAATTTTATGTTTTACTTGCATCTAGGTGCTTGGTGGAGTGGCTTATTGTTGCGCTCCAAATTAGCCTCGATCTCGTAATGCTTGTGCCTCTTATTGATAGGAAACTTCTTCTGGGATGCATGGGCTTGGATGTTTGCTATGTTCAGTGGCAGCCAGCGATTGATTTTTTTCATCATGCTCTTTGCATTTAAGAATCGTTTATTGGTTTGACTTACATTTGTGGTAATCGTGTACCATTTTCGTACTTCCTTTTGTCTTGATTCAGATCCCCAATCATGTCGCGATCAAGATAGCTTTGGAACTGAAGAAGCTGCTCATAGATAACAGCTTACTGGATGTGTATGGAACCCCATCATTTACTTTCTTTGGCTCTTTGTAAATTTGGGAATTTTTCCCACTGATGTGTCTGACTGATGCTTGAACTTGGTAGCTCTCAGTCAGACTTGGAAGCTAATTTATTCAAGGTAGGTTTTATATCTCATATCACATGTTGCTTGTGGTGCATATTTTGTTGTCAAGTTCTCATGCAAGCTTTTGATGAAATTGTTTTTTTAGTTAAGAAGAAAGTATACAGATGGAATTGCTTGTTCCGTTGTTATGTTTAATGGATGGAATTGTATGTTCTTGTTTGGTAAGGTTTTTGGATGGACCTTTCTGTGCTGACATTATCTACAGGTTACCAATTCTTGAGAGATGAAAGAAAGGCTTGGTTATTTACTATCGATCCAGGGAGAGATTTTGTTGCTCTGTCCTCAGAGTTTAGAATCTTTGCTGTGTATAGTATTTAAATTTGAACTATTTGTCCTAAAAAATAATCTATTTCATTCCACTAGGCATTGTTCCGACTGCGGTTTTGTCATTTTGTGCAAATAGCCAGAGTTCTTGGTTATTTTCTGTCTGTTTATCTGTTTTCTTTTTCTGACTGTTTAAATAGCTTTGTCGTTGCCAAATGTCAAGTGCGTGTGGTTAGATTGCTTTAGTTCCTTGAATCTGTTCTAGCATTTCATTACAATATTTGGTGAATTTCCTAATTGAGACACTTAATGGCAGCTGATGGAGCGGCGCGGCTTTGGTGAAGAGTATATAAATCGATACAAGATGATGACAAGGTTGCGAAGTTCTCGTTTTGTTTCCTTGCTTAATGTTAAAGGCTATTGAACATAAGGCGTGGTTTGCACATTATTAAGATTCTTATCCTTTTTTTGAATTTTGTATTTACTCGCGGTTAATGTAGCCATGAAGGTCACAATGAAACCTTGAATTTTGAAAGTGGTACAGGCTTTTGAACTAATGGTTGTGGTTTTGCCCATTATGGACATTCTTAACCTTTTTTGAACCTTCTAGTTTATGAATTATGTAATTGGTGATAAACATTCGAACCTTTGGTTCTTGTTTCGGGTGTCTCATTTTCCTCTTTAATTAATTGTACCTTTATTGTTCTTATTGAGTGCAGAACACTTAACATTTCTGTTTTCTCATGTTTCTCCTCCTCGTCAATCATGGTCTCTTTTTGTCCAAACTTAGTTTACTTTACTATAGCTGCTGTGCTGGTGCTAGGGAGAACCTTTGTAGAAATAAAAGGCATGGAATATCTGAATTCAAATCTGGAAGCTTTTTTAAATATCCAATTCATGATCATACGGATTACAGGCTGGTTCATAGTTTTTAAATTTGCTGGTATTGTAGTATCTCTACTAGTTCTGAAGCATCTTACAATGATGAGCATCAAGTTTGACTTTTTAGTCTTTTATATAAGGGGATGAGATGATCCCCTCTAGTTGTTTGGTGAGACCACTGTTTGCTGTGTTTGAGATGATTGCTAATTGCTGTGTTATAAAGCTGCTTTTCATTGTTCCTTTTTCTAGATTTCACCATCAAAGAGTACCGCTGGTAATTCTAGTATGTGGAACTGCATGCTCTGGGAAGTCTACCATCGCTACCCAACTAGCCCAAAGATTGAATTTACCAAATGTCTTACAGGTAAACCTGTTCCTCTTCTTTGTTTTTTTATATTGTTTTCCCCCCTGTAACAGTCATGAGCTTGCAACACAGAATTTCTTACTCATTTCTATATATACCTTTGTTTATTTGCAGACAGATATGGTTTATGAATTATTGCGGACATCAACAGAGTATGTTTGATCCCTCTTTGTCATGACCTAATAGAAAAATACTTCGTGATTTCTCCATAATAGGTGCTCAGTTATCGAATATGTAATTGTAACATCCCTTTTTTCTTTAAGTATGAATGAAGATGGATAACATAACTTTGCTTATTGAATTATTTGAAGCGCTCCACTGGGATCGACTCCTGTTTGGGAACGTGAATTTAGCTCTCCTGAGGAATTGATCACAGAATTCTGTAGAGAATGCAGAATTGTTCGTAAAGGTAAGTGGTCATGAATGGAGATGATGGCAATATTCTATGCTGCCTGAATGGTTCTGCTCCTGTTCCTGATTTGTGTTTTATTTTGCATTGCTGCTCATGTCATAAATTTTAAATCTTCATTTTCAATCTTGTATGAATGGATAATCTTGAGAACCGGAAGTATTTATTTTGGAGATGTGATTACCAATCTTTAAAAAGTCATATTAAAACACTTTTCCTATCTCCGAAGTTGTGGATTGACCTGGAAGAATTTTCCGGAGAAAGTTTGGGTTTGCTAAAAGTTTTTTTTTTTTTCCGACCATTTTGGGTGTGCTAAAAGTTAAGAATTAAGATCTACTAGATTGGTCCAGCTATCCTTCAGGTTTACCACTGTAACTACTAACCACATTTTGTTGATTTTATCAGACCACTAGGTAGTTTACTGAGATAACTCTAATTTTGTGCATTCATTATTAGTTTCTTCCCTTTTTCTGACGTTACATCTAACTTTTTAGGAATTCTACCAATTGGTTTAACTTGTCATGGAGTTGGTTGCTCCGCATAGCATTGGAGCAGATATGACTAGAAAAGCAAGAGTTAGAACTTTGCTACCCTCGTATTTAGCTTTTGCTATGAAGTGGTCTCCTTTTTTTTCTTTTTCTTTCTTTCTTTCTTTCTTTCTTCTTCTCCTTCTTCTTCTTCTCTTTTTTTTTTTTTTTGGAACTCAGCGTGAGGGGGCATACAAAGGTCCAAACTATGATTCACATGCTTTATCTTTTAGTATTTGTCTTTCCTAGTTTCTTGTGGTTTTACTCCCTCCATCCCCATATTAATTGTTACGTGGGTCTTTTTTTTTCACTATTCAGCATGTAATTTGAGGAATTTCGTTAGTCGTTTAAATGACGTAAGAAAATTACGTCGCTAACGTCAAGTTGAAGTACATAACTTAAATTATCATTAGTGTTTCACGATAATTTTTTAAAAAAATGATATTTGATCGTTCTGCAACGCGAGTTAAATTTCGCATCGGCAAGTGCGCACAGTCAAAGTGTTACAATAAATATGGGACGGAGGGAGTAGTTTTTTACGTTGTTTATCTTGTCTGGCTTGTCTTTCACAACTCTTCCTGACAATAGTTTCTTATAATCTATTGTTTGTAGGTTTGGCGGGTGATTTAAAGAAAGCAATAAAGGATGGAAAACCAATAATTATAGAGGTAATACCTGGTGCTTTTGAAATATAGTTCTTTTTTTTTTCCCATTGAACTATTGTTCATTCAAACTTGTCGCATTGCCATTAAATTCATTAGAACTCACATAAGGTTTTTTTTTAAAATTAAATATTGTTCCTTTTCTCTCTCTTTTTTTGTACTTTGTTCTTTGTTATTTTCCTTATGCGCAAAGCCTCTTGAGTTATCCAAAGTAAGGCGATTTAAAACAAGAGTGTTATCTAAGAGGTATGCAAAGTTTTTGTTACTATGTTTTGCCACATTTCAGCCTGTATTCAGTCATTTCTCAATATAGCATGAACCATATGGGCCGAAGTTTTGCTTGAGATTTCCACTAGTATTAATTCATCCACAAAGAAAGTTTGGGGATTTCATTGCTTTGCATGATGCCAAGGAAGATTTCAATTGTTTTATTTTTAATTTTTTAAGTCAAGAAGAAAGAGAGATGTGTTAAGAAGCTTTAGTGACATAATATCAATGTTAAATCTTAATATAATACTCTATGATTCTAACACCATGATGCTTCAATGTTAACCTGCACCTTTTTTTTTTTCCAATTTTATTATTAAATGTTTCATTTGATTTACTGGAACATAAGTGCTGTTTCTCTAGAAATAGTAGATGGTTGTTGCACCATTTTTGAGATGTATTCACTTTTCTCTGATTCTACAGGGAATACATATAGATCCAAGCATTTACTTGATGGACGATGAGAACAAATTGGCAAAAAAACCCATCGGGTAAAGCCAAAGGGTCGAAAGATGGAGTTGATAGTTCGCCTAGCTTGTTGAATAGTGAAATTGTTAATTGTTCTAAAATTCTCTATGGAGACAATCATCAATCCGTGCAGAATGGTAGCTTACAGGAAACATCACCTAGTGATGAGGTTAACAAACTGGCAGACAGACTTGGATCTGCAATTATAGAAGAAAAAGGTTCTGAAGGTGAAGTCTGCCTCTACTCTTCTTCCATCTAGTCATCATCTTCTTCTTTTTCTTCGTCCTATTGCATCGTGGCATTATTATCTCATTAAAGGGAATGACATGTGTGTGGTCTTCGAAATCAAAGTAAGTTGTAAACATTTAGAGGTAGAAGTCCCATTAATGCTTTGAAGGTTTTGCAGGTGGTAATCTTGAAAATCCAGATAAAGTTAACTTGAATCATGCTAAGAAAGAGCGGAGTGGTGCTGAACCAATAATTGTTCCTCTTGTTTTGAAGATGAATGATTTTGACCATGAGGTGCTATCGAGATCTCTCTCCGTTGATATAGATCAGAGTTTTTCTTTCATGTTCTTGGCATCTTATTTTAAAGGACCTTGCTTCATGTAGTTATCGGTTATAATATATTTGTTAAGTAGCCATGTATTCTGGAAGGACATGTGCATGACACCCCTCCCCCTGGTTATGTTTTGGGCATATTTCATATCTGACAGTTATTGGTGTTTTGTGCAAATTTATTTCTTTCTACCTGTAGGCACTGTTGGAAGAATGGATTGCAACTCGTATGTACAAGGTACGAGTAGTTCACTGTTCTGCCTCTAAGAACTTTATTATTTGGCATCGCTGTCCTGTATTCTTTCTCATTGAATCAGTGACACTCCTACAAAGGCTTTGGGCAAAGAAAAATGGAACTGACAGAACTTCAAAATATTATTGAGGTTTTCAAAATGTTCTTTTTCTTTCTATATTTTCATTGGGTGCAGAAGGAAACTTCATTGTGTAGAAAAAAGGTTCTTAAAAGAAAAAATAAAATACTTTATTGTCTCATATTCGTTGAAATGAAATGTGTTGAGATTCGTTCCTTTCTAGTTGAACTGAAGCATTCATGCAAGTCCCCATCTCTCAGACTAGTCTTGGTTAATCTAATTGCTTTCGAAGTCACATCCCTTTGTCTTCTATGTTCGATTAGTATAGCATTAAGTTCCCATTCTCCATTTATGCGAAATACGTTTGGATTCTATTGCACAAGTGAAGTAATTTCAATAGCAGGTCCTGAAGCCTTGCTACAAAGAACGGCCACTGGGTTTGAAACCAGTTCTGCTATTCTTTATTGTATCATGCGTATTTTGTTTCATAATTTGAAAGTTGTCTATGCTGTTTTTGTCACTGTTGACATCTGAATAACAAGAAACTTTGTCTTTCTTTTATTGTTACTTGCAACATGTGCTTAGTACATTTATAATATTTCTTTCGTCAATCTCTTCCTCATTAAGAATTCAAGACCCTGAATTTTATAGATTCTATTTTTCTTGGAACGTGACTTTGTCTATACCTGAATGTAAATTGCTTTTTGCACATCTTTTGCAGGACAAAGATAAGCTTCTAAGCAACATAAAAACCATTCAGGATTATTTATGTAAATTCGACTCTCAGGTACCTTCCCGCATTTGACTTCCATATTATAATGCTATCTCTGCCTGTGTACAATTATATTTCTATGTAATCGTTTGTATTCTGTAGCTTTCATCTTCTCAATAAGTTTACGTTTCCAGATTGTTATATTTTTAGCAAAAGGCTTACTTTGGAATGCGAGTGATACCATACAATATGTTGGCTGGTTTTGTTTGGGACGGCAATGAGCTCGTTTTCCCATGCATTGGTTCACTTCTTTTAACCCATTCCTTACTCTGAGGAATATTTTGGTTGATTACTTTACCTTTGGCAAATAGTACTGTTGAGAATATGTGCGAGTTTGGTTGTTTACCCCATCGAGAAAAATGACGAGTTGCATAAATGTGTGAAGAACTCATAACCTACTGTGATTATTACTCCTTCCGTCCCATGAAAAATACAACACATACGTATTTTGTATTATTATGTACGCATGAATATAAGTCTCGTTTTCATATCAAATCACGTCTGATCGTCTCTCAACATGTATTAGGTTAAAGTACGTAACTTACACAACCATTGATGTTTCACGGTAAATTTAAGAAAAACTACGTTTGATCGTCGTTGCACGCATGCCAAACTTTGCATCGACGCGCGTAGTCGGTCAATCTGTTACGTTTTTCGTGGGACGGATGGAGTATAAACAGCTTTTTGAAAAAAAAGTCCATTGGAGTTTGGACGATTTGATGAATCAGAAAGCAATTTGGGG
>JAOVYX010002348.1:0-11862 GCA_035668315.1 Drosera spatulata
GTTCAGGGACAACACGAACACCCCAGTTAACCGCTGTTCTCCTTTGATATCTAGTCTTACCAATTTTAAAACAATCGCTTCACATTCAGAAACATAAGATAACTACAACCACAAAAACACACCATCACTTGTACAACAAATAGAGCACATTGAACAGAGTAATAAATTCCCATACTTTTTGAGTGAATTTTCATTCTTTCTCCACCCAAATGATCTCTACAACTAGGACTATCGAAACATTCACTTTTCTACCATTATATCAGGTCATCAAATCGCGATTTCCACTAACTTCTGCAAAATACTTTCTACAAAGTGGAACCCATTTTTCCTCGCTCCTCCACACGGATTCCCGATTCCTTCTAACCAAAACCAGATCAAACAACAACCTAGACTACCACATGGCACAAATACACAACCAGATCCAAAGAGCATCTACACATAAACCTAACAGCAAAACACAGCGTGCTGCCCATCAAGCCACATAACATAAATTTACCTCTCACGCTCATCGAAACGTCGGCCAGCAGCCGAGAACATACCTCTCACGCATTGTGAGAGCAGCGCCGGAGGACTAGGCGACGAGAAGGGGTTTGCGAGCCGCGAAGATGCTTTCAGAATCAGAGAAAACGAAGAAGAAGATGAAGAGGAGAGGGCTCTGTGAGAAGAACAGAGAGAGCTGGGAAGGGTACTCAGTGATCTGAGCTTCTTGCTCGTGGAGTTCAGTCTCGTCATCGACATTGAACACTCAAATCACTGATTCGTTTGCCCGTCGTCGGATTTGGGAATTCTCAGTCGAGACTAAACCCTTGTGCTGGACGATGAACCCTAAATCTATCTTCTCTCTAATGTACTTTGAAGTTCCGATAGGAAACTTTCGTCAGTGTCTTTTAACAACTCCGGGTTCGACAGGGGAGGACAAAAAAAAAAATAGGGCTCTTCATATACAAATGGGAATAAAGTCCACGACACGTTCCTTTTGTTGTTTTTGCATTTTTTAGATCTATTCTTCATTCTCACTTCCTATTACTCATGTCCTATTAAAAATAGAGAGAAATAAATTTATGATTACGTATAAATGAGGTTATATTTTTGGATTTGGAAAAAATAGTTAAAATTGAAGTTTGATTTTTTTTATCTATTCAAAGAAAAAATTTATTCTTTTTAAAAAAAAATTAATATAAAAATAAATTTTTAATTTCAATCGTTGATTTTCAAATCCAAAGATATAACCACAAATTGAACAATCCCTTAAAAATATGAAATGGGTTTTATATGTGTTGAGTAGCTATTGATCATTTATTCATTTCATAATTTATCATTAAATATTATTGATAATTTGAGTTACATATTATAATCTTAATTGAAAGAAAAAAGTTTCTTATCGACTTATTAAACAAAGCTTCTCAATGCGCTTTGTTAAGTAATGAAAAATAAATAAAAAAGATTGCAATCTTAATGAGAAGAAGCGTTCAACATGTTAAGAATGTAACAATTCTATAGTGTGGTAGGCTATATTGTAATGATAATATTAATATGAATATAGACATAAAAATTGTAGGTGGATCCCGTCAATCAAATATGAGCAACATGACACACACACATATATCAGAAAATGGCTTCTGCTATAAGCAACAAAAAATAAACTGTTGTATGGTTTTCTCCATCACATTTTGTTTAAAATACTTTTTTTCAAATCTTAAACTTGTGATGAAAACTGTTCTCGTAGCATTTTACATTATGTAATATACAAAAGAGTGTATTTATGTTTTAGAGTTCATTTGAACTCTACTGTTAGAACTATCATGAATTACTATGCACTTTACTTTCTTACTTTGATTTTATGTTTGATTGTTTTGACTAAATTTTTGAAGAAACAAATAAGAAATATTTCATAAAGTCAAGAGAATCGAAGTCCTTGTCATTCGATAGAGTATTCATGTAATACCCGAGAAATTATATTAAATAAAATTTACGTATAAATATAAAAATATATGTAAAAATATAAAAGTTATGTATAAATGTTGGGGAATTACTGTTCATAAAGTATTTAACATTTGTAAAATATTTTCGAAACGACGAAAAGTAACGTTAATAAATATTCGTCGATACGAATATAGTTTATTAACGTAAGAATGTTAATTAGAAACGATGAAAATTAACGTTAATGTAATGCTCGTCTTTGCAATTATAATTATTAACGTTCGAACGTTAAATACGAATGAAGGAAAATAGCAATAATGTAACGTTTGTTATTATGATATAATTTGAATGTACGAACGTTAAAACTTAACAAAAGAACTAAGTTGATGTGATAGGAGGATAATTAAATGAGGGATAATTTTATTATCGATAAATGTTATATATAAGTTTTGATTAAATAACATTAATTTGTTGGAATAATTTGAAAGATATTTGATACCAAATATAATAAAAGGGGATAAAAATTATCCCCTAATTGAAAACATATGGAGCCCACGCACCTAACATTTTCTTCCCCTCCCCTTATTTTCTCCCGACAACTTCACCCTCGTCATTAACCTCCCACCCACTCCCATGAACATCTCACCCACCTCGTCATCACCATCAACCTCCCGCTGCCACCGCCCTCCTCCATTACCGTCACCAGTCGTTGGCCACCAAGGCAGCCGGAGATGCCGCACACACGGCCGTAACTCTCCCTCACCGCCTCACTTTCTTCCTCCACCATCACCATTGCCATCATCAACCTCACATCACCACCACTCTCCACTACCTTCCACCACCCTCCATCACCACCCAGCACCACCATCGTACGCCTGGAACCACCAGGGGTAGCCGGAGCAGCTCAGTCGCACCCCTCTTCTTCGTTCTCCTCTTTTCCGTCGTGAACCACCAAGATCACCCATGCCCCACCATGAACCACCGTCGCCTGCCACTGCGACTCCCCCACCATGTTGAAGAATGCTTTCGGGCAACGGGAACGATGAGATCGTGTTTCCCTCAAAGCCATTATCTCTCCTCTCTTTTTTTCACCCACCTCGGCTCTCTCTCATTCTCCCTGCACATAACCGTCATCCTGTGTGACCCTCTGCTCCTATGATGATCATCGGGAATAACTACGAGCTCTCACGGTGAGTGAAAGCGAAACCGCTCCACTTGACTACCCTAGGCTCTCCTTAGCTAACGGTTTCTACACAGGTTTTTTCGGTGACATTCTGACCTCCAAGAGACCACCAACGGGCTGGACGATGTTCAGAAGTACAACCACCAGAGGGGAGCACCTTGGCAGCAAGGGTGACGGTGGTGTCTCGTGTTAGTTCTCTCGGTTTATGTAACTCGGTTCGATAACGTCGAGAAGTTACCTAACTCCTTTTCCGATCCCTTATGCGTGAATGATATATTATGTTGGTACGGTTTGATGATAGAGGGGTCGGGGACGATGGGTAGTTGAAGCGATGTCGTCGGAAGAGCGAGTAAATAATCGGGTCGTTACGTTAATCGTTAAACGCATGGCGGAAAATATGCGCAACTTGGCTTTAAAATGTATAAATCGATTAATATTATTAAACGTTACGTCAAGATGGGGTGTTGGGACGAACGTGCATAACCCGAGATAAATTAGAAAATTTTATGATTTATATTAAAAAAATAACTCGTGCGAACAAGCGCTTTTTGCGTGATTATGCCAATTATGACAATTTATAAAATTTATCGTTAAATTGTGAAAATAATACCGAGGGCAAAGTTATGTTCACTAGGACGATCGGGTTATTAATAAGCCTTCGCATGCGATTGAAAAGGGAAAAAAAACATCGCACGCATAATATATATTGTATGGTAAGAGTTAAGAAAGTTATAACACTAAATTTTAAGTGATATATATATGTACATATAAATATACCATTATATGAAAATAAACCAAAAGCAATATTATCTTAAAAATATAAAGACCTGCGGGTATAAATCTTTAACATCGAGAAGTTAAAAGCGAAAATTTATTAAGCGCTAATGCAATTTGACCTAATGTGGGTCATGTGTCGGAAAGCTTATTCTTGACGTCCTTACTTGGATTTGCAAGGATCGTTTGTTGGAATTTTTAATAAAGTCATCATGCGGATCGTTGACGTTATCATGAAAAAAATATTGTTATGTATCATCCCTTGAACACCCCATATGAGTCAGGTTGGTTGAGTCGTCGTGATAGACAAGTGGAAACTAGTTAGGGAGAGGAAAGCAGCGACTTATCCTCTTCGCGTGCACGCAATGGCATTATGATGTCGCGGGAGGCTGGGGCACCGGGCAACTTCTGCTAAAGACCCGAACATGTCAATTAGGTCTAATTAACCCGTTGGATCATGTATATTAAAAATACGTTTGAGGGAGGCTTATCCCGTCAATTCTTAAATCCCCATGGTTATCATCAAAGTCGTCGGATTTGTTTATTTCTTCAAAGTTTAGTCTTGTGAAGTCATGTCCTTATTTATCAAATAATAACGCTAAAGAAAGGACACACACTATAGATATAATATAATTACTAAGGCACATAAATTTATTATAATATTATAGTTTAACTAATATGGCATAAGTATATATTTTTTTTTTTCCTTGCTTCCCTTCGGGGGTTCCTTCAGGGGCTCTCCACGATTTACCATAATCGATGAAGAACCTCCTAAAAATCGAATTTTTCTCCCTACGTTACTGAGCTTTTTTGCTCACGGGTTATGGATTTTATTTTAAGGTACGGGGCGAAATGAAGTTAGGACGAGTTAAAACGAACTCGCACTACATCTAGAACGTTACACTTAAATAATGTGACAGCTTAATAATAGCTACTGTAAGATAACATGCAATATTTTAGTTGCAGGGCAAAGGATGAATAATTTGTTAGCTTTTGAAACATGGTTGTATGATATTCCTGTTACTATAAGATGCGATGTATTACGTTTCACCTACTGAAAAGTGCACTGTAAGATAAATATATGACTATCTTTAGTAAATATAATGATATGTACAAGTAGTTCCCTTACTCGATAGAGTTGTTTGGTCTTATTATGGATTTTATCTGTAGTGGCATAACGCCACGTGGTAGCTGAGCAGGAAGACGGGGCGTTACAATTCACCATTCTGAGTCAGTAGAGCTCACTGAGTCTTATCAGTAGGGTCAAGAAAACAATACTTTAGCTTTCAAAAAATCTTAAGTAGACTATTCAACCCCGCCCCCTTTCCCCCTCTTCTAGGTTCACTTTAACATGTCAAGATTTATAGGTTGTAAACGGCGTATAAAGTTTGCCATGATAGCATCACTGAGGAGGAGAGGATTGATAACAGGGAAAGATATAGAGTTACACGGAAGGAGGCAAAGGGGTTCGTTACAAAGACTAGATCAAGGGCGTATGATAGATTATGTCAACGATTAGATACAAAAGAAGGAGAGAATGACACATATATAGTAGCACGATTTCGAGAGAGGAGAACCAACGTAGAACAAAGCAATTAGAGGCACATATGATGAGTCATTGACTTAAGTGAGAACATGTCACGGATCAATAGGGCATTGCCTTATTCGTGTAGGGTTGCATCAAGGGTCTACTCTCAACCTGTTTCTTTATACGATAGTCATGGTCGAGTTAACAAGAGAGATCCAGGAAGAAGTGTCATGGTGTAACATTGTCTTGAATGACCACATGAGAAAAGCAGTTACTTACAGGTTGGAGTTGTGACAAGAAAAGCTTGAAGCTCAGTCTTTGTTTTCGTATTTTTATAGTAGTGGAACATGCAAGGGAGATTGTGGCTAACAATGGCTTGACTATGGTGTTGTGCGAGGATGGTGATCGTGGTCAATGGTGATAGTGGTTGGATTATGAACAAGATTGCAGAAGAGAATTAGGGAGGAAGAGAAAAATTAAAGAAGAAAGTAGGGAGGCTATGATGGCGTAGGTAGTAAAGATAATTTAGAGTTTCTAATTGGAGCTGCAATGGTTTTATTTGAAATGATGAGGGTGTTTAGGGAAATACAGAGATAACTTTTTTAAAAAGAACCATATGGAAATTACAAAAAGTTGTCTCCTTTTGTTGAATAATTTCAAAAACAACTCTAGAAAGTATTTTACACTAGAAAGATTTACAAAGCCAATAAAACTATCAAATTTTGTGAATAATTAGAAATTCATTGAAATTGGAGATAAAATCTTAAGAAAAGAAATAGTTGGCATAAGGTTGAGAAGTTTATGAGCTGTTGAAAAACATAAGGTGATATATCGTATTTCTTAAAGAACAGTCATAATAATGTTATGTGATGATGTCAAGCATTGAGAAAAAACTTTGATACTTATTTTGATAGTCCAAGATGATGATTTTATGTATTTATCATCATTAGAAGTATTTGTGGACATTTGGAGTTATTTCAAGGTCAAAACGATTCATTTTTTGATTCTATCCAACATGATCCTTTGACACATTTAAATCAATAACATCTCTTATACAGCTCCAAAAATCATTTCGTAAAATTTTACATAAACTAAACTTTATAGTATTTCTATTGAATTAAAGTATCTATCACGAAACCTTACCAATAACAACAATTTATTCATTCAATTTTATATTTTCTGTTAGATCAAACAGTTTGATCTTTTTTCTCTAATCAACTCATAACTCCTTAAATACAACTGCAAACATAGATTTTTTAACTATTCTGAAAACTAGGCTTCAAGACCTTTTCATTGATATAAGGTTCGTTTTCTAACTCTTTCTGTGTAATTCCAGATCAAGTCACAAAGTGATCCTTATAATCACTTTTTGCAGATTAATATATCCGCATGTTTTGATTTATATGTTGAGATTCACAACTCTAAATCATGATCTATTAATTTTATCAGAAACTAGACATATGAGGATTCAACATATATGAAAATCAAATTTTATCACAAAACTTATGATTTTTCCCAAAATTACTAAAAAGATGATCACCTTCTCTTATTAATGATGAAAGATCCTTGTCGTCTTATAACCCTAACTTCTCCTCTTCTCCTCAAACTCGCTTTCTTCTCTTCTCTTGTATGACAAGAAATGTTTTTATGTTTGTAAGAAATTTTTCAAGGAGAAGATAGCTTGTATTTATAGGAAACTAAATCAATTGAAATAGTTTTAGCGGATATTTAGTGGATAATTAATAAATAAATAATTTAATTTAGGTGGAGTAAAAATTGACATAAAGGAAAATAAGTGCCAAAATTAGGTTTAGGCCATTTTCGTATAAATACTTTATTTTCGTATTAAATCCGTATTTTCCCATATTTGCATATTAGGGTTGCATTTCATTCATATTTTGTATTTTTTCCTTATTATATCGTCAAACAAGTCTTTCAACCTCGCAAAATAAATTATAACTTATGATTATTTACTATTGAAGTTAATTATCATGAAACTAAATTTTAGGAAAATTTTTGGGTCCTTATCATATTTTCGTCATGATTTTCACAAATAAGTTTTATAAGCTCGTTGTATAAATTACGACTTTCACTAATATATTATTTTTGTTATTTTTTGAGAAAATAAATTATCTCAAAATTTTTGGGTCTTTACAAAAACAGTCGCCAGTTCAATAAAACAATGTGCCAATGTTTGTTTTATTTTACAAAAAACATAATCCATGTTGGGTACCATGTGATAATGTTTTCATTTTTATGAATATCATGTTGTAAATTTTTGTTTTTGTTGATGTTTTGTGGTTTTTCGTTTTGGTCTTTGGATTTGTTGGATTTGAACTACCGCATTGTTTTGCTTTATTCTGGCACACCATTTGAAATAGTGGGTCAGTTCAGTGAAACAGGGTATCTGAATACTGTCAATGCTTCACAATGTCAAACAATGCCCCAATATAACGAAATAGGGCGCCTGAATAATTCTGTACTTTTTGGATCTTTTTTTTTTTTTTTTTTAAGAAAAAAACATGTGATTTACTAAATAAGGATCTTTTCAATTCTATTGATATCATGTTATAAATTTATGTTTAAGCATTGGTTTAATCTTATGATTTTTTGAAGGAAAAAAAAAAAAACAACAGGCGCACTGTTTGAATAATATTGGTGTCGTATTTGAATGAAACAGTGCATCTGAATATTTTGATCATGTAAACAAAATGAAATATGTTTTTTTTTTAGTTTGTCAATGAATGTTTGAATCAATTCACTTAAATTTATACATGCAGTTATCTTCTTATCAAATGATTGTAATTTTCTTTACAAATTTCGAATGAAAAAATCGTAATTGATCAATTTTATATTTTTGTCATTAGATTTTATTGTTGAAACAGTGTGACGTTCACGATTGATGAGTGGAATTGAATTCGAGTAACGATTTCGGTTTTTTTCATTGGATTTTGGGTTTCGACCGTTTGGGAAGCCCTAACTACCAAATCATTGCTCCTTGATCGTTTTCAGTGATTGAAGACTCTAATCTACTTGTCTGGATTATTGTAATTTAGTTTTAGGGTTGGATTTGATTTATTTTTGTGATTTGCTTTTTTTTTTTTAAAAAAAAAAACAGACGTACAGTTTCATTCCTTCAGGCACATTGTTTTCAAACAGTGCATCGGTTCAATGAAACAGTGCGTCAGTGTGTTTTTTTTTAAAAGAAAATATGATGGATACTATGTGATAGTGTTTTCAATTTTATGGATATCATGTTATAATTTTTTTTTATTGATTTTTTGTGGTTTTTTGTTTTTGTTAATGCAGGCGCACTGTTTCATACAAAAAGTTCTCCTAGGTTATGTAAACAGTGCGTCTGAGTTTTTTGATCATGTAAACAAATCGAAACGTGTTTTTTTTATCCCCGATTTCTGTCATGTTGTTCTATGACCTGACGTCTTGTTTCCGTTTGAACCGACGCTCTGTTTCTTTGTGGCATTTCATCGAACATCTTGCAGGTTTCATTCTTATGAGCTTGTTGTGCATGTACTTCAGATGTATCAAGGATTCAATTTACGGGTGCTTTTGAGTTTGGAGATCCTTGTACAAGGACCTCTCTATTCATACGCTCTCAGTGTACAGGTATTCATAAGTGTATTGGAGATCCTTGTACTTCTTTCCTACGGCTTTCATATTTGATGTGTGATGGGCTGTGGAGATGGAGCAAGGTGGCGAGGAGGATGAATCCGATGAACTTGCGATGGCGGCGGCGGTGGGTGGTGGGCTGTAGAAGTGGAGAAAGGTAACGAGGAGGGTGAATCCGATGAACGATGTCGCGTTTTGGTTGGGTTAGGACAAATTCAAATTGTAGTGAATGTGAATTATTATTTCGTGTTGTATGAGTTTGTTATTTTTTCTATTTTTTTGTATTTTTTGAGAATTCACCCTTACAATTATGGACACCATACATCTATTTATACCAATTTATTGTGGTTTTTTTTGTTTTTTGAAATGCCCTACTACTATTTATTACTCCTATGTTTTGGTTCTATTGCATTCATTATTAAATCTATTTTTCATTAATTTTATCTGTAATTCAATGCGCTCATTACTAATTTTATGGTTAAAAGACGAGTAGTTTTTATTTTTCTTGATTTCAAAGCTGTAATTGACTTTTGATGTATTGCCAATGTGACTACGACTTCGGAAATGTGGATTTGTTGTTGGAAACTAGTACTCCCTCCGTTACATAAACTTTGTAACGTTTTTTTGTTAATACATTATTTTGTAAATATTTTTTGGGATTTCGTTATTCATTTAAACGACACGATTTATATTTTCTATTGATCCAGGTTATAATACATAACATTTACTATTATTGTTTCATAATATTTTCTCAAAAAATAACGTTTGATAGTCCCACAACACCGGTCAAAACTTATATCGTCCTGCATGCCCGAACAAAATAGTGCAAAATATATGGGATGGGAGGAGTAATAAATCCATTACAATTCCAGGAATTAGTTTTACAATTGTAATTGAATATATTACTAAATATCTTTCATGATATACAATAAGCTTTAGAGATCTTTTTATATACTTTCTTTAGCGTATTATACTATCATGTTTTCATGGGAGAGATGAATACCAATTCCAACTTCTCAATAACTATCACCTTTTTTATTTATTTGAGTACCTTAATTGTGAAAAATAAATGAATTGATTCATTTTAATGTCTACTGAATTTCGTCTAGTTAGTTGTGCATTGAGTACTAAGACACCTTGACCCAATGTTCTACGTCGTACTTGCATTTTTAAAACTGAATCACATCTTAAGCACCATAGCGCATTGGTAACGAATCTAAAGAGATCATGCATAACAGGTTGACGAGGTGATGCATACTGTAATGGAATTTATACAGACCCATTCGAAACAAATTAAGCGAGATATTGTTATCAAGACAACCGATCATTTCAATTTCATGACCCAACTTTAGAATTATTTAATTTTAGATGAACTGAATCTACCGTCGCTAATAAGCGTTTTTCTTGTAATTGGTATGGCTTTGATAAGATGCAGAATTGTTGGAAAACCAATGAAATTAATACATACTGATCTTATAGTAATCGGTGATCGCATATCGCATAAGGAATTGTGGTAATAATATCACGAACAATCATTTTTAGAAGTTACAGGGAAAATTTGTCTGAGCCGATCACAAAGAAAACGTGAAATGCACATTTTGGAACCATTTTGTTGTGTTTAGAGCCAAAAATTTCTCGATTTGGTGCTCCCATGAAAAAGCCTAATCAGCACGTTTACAAATACTCGACGCAGCAAAACAGGGAAACAGAAAGCTCATGCTAGCTGTTCATTATATTTCCACTCATTTTCTTCTTTCTCTGCAGCTTCTTAATTCACTCCTCTCTATTCTATATACATTCATTCACTTTCCAATAACCTCTCTTCTTGTTATAATTTCTCTTCGACACATCTAGCCTGGCTCGAATTATTATATCAATGGGGACGATAGGGAAATGGTTCAAGGAGTCGAAACCTCTGCTCGGGATGTTGTTGGTCCAGTTGATCACGACCGGTCTTCAAATACTTTCACGGGTCATACTGAGTCGAGGGACTTTTGTTTTCTCTCTTCTGATGTATCGTCATATAGTTGCTGCTGCGTGCATTCTGCCTTTCGCGCTTTATTTTGAAAGGTAATTAATTAGTAGCGGTCTTCACACGATTAATTTGTTTCATATCTAACGTTCTGTGTCTCAAGGTTACATGGAACATAGATTTCTAACATTTTGTTTATATGTTTGCAGAGGATGTTTGAAGAAACTTAGTTTGATGGTGTGGATTTGGCTATTTCTCTCAGCTTTGTCTGGGTAAACAATTCTTGCTTCCTTGATTTTCTCCAACTAAAAACCTCACATATTGTATGCTTTTTTGATGTTTATACTTACCCAATTGTATGAGAAGCTCGTGTTGAAAATTTGAGTTTTGATCCCGAGCTTGACTACTATATATATGACCGAAAGTTTATGGTTTTCACGAGAATTTTCCCTAATCTAAGAATTTGGCGCGTCTTGAGGCTTATACTTACCAAATAATACAGCTATTGCTACTGAATTATCAACCTTTTCTTATGGCTCTAATGTTACATGTTGCACATCCGAGTTACCGATGTTTCCAACTCACGGACAAAAACTACTGTGAATTAGAGAAACCAATTGGGTAATATGTTTAAAAACCGACAATCTACTTTATATGATCCGAACATACGTCGTACACACCGGGTCCACCTACGAATGGAATGTTGTTTCCCTGAGGCTAACAAGTAGATTAATGATCTTTCGTAAGACACATTACGTGGTGAATTAAAAATACGCTTTACATTTTTGTTCTTTGCTGAGATCGAGTTACAATTACCTTATTTGTGCACTACATGTCACTTGCATGACAGGATCACTT
>JAOVYX010002349.1:0-11862 GCA_035668315.1 Drosera spatulata
ATACAATTAATTCACACACGCACATTTATTAAAAATAAGGTAACGATGTGTGTTACCTTGTCATTTTATAAAATCAGAAAAGTTCTTCAAACAATTCCCCAAGCTAATACCCTTGCTGCGTACCAGGTGTACCTACAATAAAATAAATATTATAAGTACCCTCACAACACATTAAAACGTAAAAATAATATATTATGTACACATAAGTGTACATGATCCTAATTTATTTCCAGAGGGGATAAATCCCCTTTTCTTTTTCTTTTCCACTTAAACACAAGGAGGCTGGCTCGGGGCCTTCAGACGACGGGGCAGGGAGATGCTGGCAGAGGCAGGGCGAGGATTGGAGCGGCCGGGGCAAGCAGTGCGAGGCAGGGCGATATCGGGCGAGGCAGGGCAGGCGGCGCGACGGAGCGACTGCTCCAGACCCTGGCGACGACGACGACGACGGATCCGTCCTTGGCAGCAGCGGCCGCAGCTTGGGCCGACGTCGGGGCGAGCGAGGAAGGACGGGACAGGCGGCGACTGGCTTCTACTGGAGACGGCAGCGGGGCTCGGGCAGACGGGGTTCAGGGCAGGCAGGGCGGGCGGTGACGACTTCGGCTGGAGGCCCTGGCAGCAGATCCGGCGAAGGCGGCGGTGGCAGAGCGGGCGGCTGGGCTTCGGCCCCGGGCAGCGCCTCCAGTGAGGCAATGGTGGCCTGGCTGGACTTCGGGCGAGGGCGGCGCGACTTCGGCTCTAGCAGCGGCTGGCGACGGATTCCGACGATGGTGACGTCCTCCCTGACAGCGACAGTGCAGGCGGCACCGGATCTGACCGGCGGTGTTGAGACGAAGACGAATACAAAACAAAAATAAAGACAAGACGAACGCTTACCTCTTCTCTCTGTTTCTGCTTTCAACTGGGACGATCTGATTGATGCGAATCCCACGTGCACGTAACAATATATATTGACAGGTTGTTGAGCTAATTACGAAGAGAATAATGAACTGTATCTCGTAAAAATAATAACCTGATATCTTTCTTTTCTTTTCCTTTTTTTATTTACAAGATTTTCAGAAATATTACAATCTCTCCGCTGAGTTATCTCGCTCAAAACCCAAGCCAAGACGTGAGAATGACCAAACGAGACGACAACCCTCTTTGGGTCGTTACTGGGCCTGTCGGGCCGTGCCCAGGGCCTGCCGGGTCGAACCGGGCCACATCTGGCCTGCTGTCCGGGGCGTTGTTCGAGCCGCACCTGGTTGTCCGGTAGGGGTCGCTTCCAGGACGTGTTCACAAACGGGCCTGTCGGGCCGCTTGGGTCATACCGGGCCAACTGAAGGGGCGGGGTCGGGCTGCGGGTGTCCATCTCCGCTACTGCTGGTCATCCTCCGGCTGCTGCTGTTCCGCCGACGTCGGGGTGGTGCGAGGCAGGAGGGAGCGGCTAGGGTTTTCCGGGCTTGGTGGTGGCCTCGCCGGAGCTGTTCCGAAGATGGAGAGACTTCGAAAATGTTGCTGGTGGTGCAGGGAAAGAGTGGCGGGTGGATTCGTAGCCGGACGAATGTGGTTCGTGGTGATTCTAGTGGTGGTTCGTGTTCGTACTCGTGGGTGGTCAATGGGAGTTCCTCTGGTCGCAGTCGGGGCTATGGGTGATCGGATTTGGTTCGCCAGCAGCGACTAGTGGCAGTTCACGGCGACTGACCGCGGCGCGAGGCGGGATCTTGGTGGTGGTGCGAGATCGGGAGTGATGGTGATCGATTGAGACCGAATCGGGCTCGTGGGAGGCTCACCTTAGCTGGGGTCGACGAGCTAAGGCGCTGGCGGCGAGTGGTGGCTGACGGTGGTGATGGGTTTTGATGGTGAAGGTGTTGGGAGTGAAGAGGATGAAGATGATAAATGGTGAGGGGCACGGTTGAAGGACATCACAGTGGACCAACTTGCATATTCACATCACACCAATATCCCCATTCTCTCCCATTTTAAATTTTCATCATATTATTTTTTCCGTACCGTTGTAATACTTTTTTGGATTATCATATTTAAATTATATTATTTTATTATTAATTAAATTTTTTATATAAAAATATCAAACTATTTCTATTTTATATCACGTCAATTTATTCATTATCATTTCTCTTTTTGTTTTTTCATCTTTTATCCTACATGTTCATAAAAACAAAATTATCATTTCTTATTAATTTAACACATATAAATTATCATATCGAATCAAACTATTATAATTTAAATGAAAACAAAAATAATATTATTTGTCCGAATTTCGTAATCCTTATCTTTTCATAATTAATTTATATTAATTTAATTATTTTAAGAATAACAATATTATATCTTAATTAATAATTCAATATTTATGAAATTAATAATATTCATTTAATAGATAAATAATCAAATTTTTGAGATATTATAAGGATTTTGAACTCGATCGATGATGGCTTCACTTTTCGGCCGGCTGTTTGCTTCCTACGTTGGTCGACGGAGATGTGGCGACATCCAGCTGGGCTCCGGTGGCAGTTGGCAGGCGACAGGGGCGAGCTCCGGTGGCAGGTGGCAGCAGCAGGGGTGAGAGGGAGATGGAGGTGACGACGAGGTGGTCGGAAGAGAGGACGAGTGGCAGAGGATTGGTGGTCGGAGTGGTGGTGTGTGGGTGGTGTATGTGGTGGCGTGTGTGGTGGTCGTCCTGGTGTGTGGGTGGTGTGTTTGTATTTTGTGTCGGGGAAATGAAGAAGAACCAGATCCAATTTCAGGGAATAAAAAGATGTTTGCGACGATTTATTGTTTTCGTCAGCTAATTTGCGACTACAGCCTCCTCCTCGCTAACTTGGGTTTGGAGGTGAGGGAAAAAAATCTGAAAAATCGAGTTATTCAATTGAATCGAATCGAAAAATCAAATTCGATTCGATTAATTCCTTTTTAGATAATTCAATTATTATTTTAAATTTGATTTCGGTTTTGATTTTGTAAAAAAATTCGATAATTCGATTAACCAAATTAATCAAAAATAGATGAATTTATTTTTTAATTCTATCTTTGTTTTTTTTATAGTGATATAATTGTTAAAAATGTATATTAAGTGCATAAAAAATTCATTATATCCTATTTAATGAATTTACGAATTATTTTTTATTTTTTATTTAATATTCATGTACTTATTTCATTCTTTTAAAAAAATATTAAAATTTTAAAATATTTAAAAAATTCGATAAATAATCGAAATCGAACCGAATTTCGGTTAATCAAAACCGAATTACAGAGGTCAATTCAGTTTGATTTTGGTATCTCATTTTCAAAAGATCGAATTTAATTCAGTTAATCTAAACCGAAAAAAATTCGGTTTTTACAGAATTCTCATCCCTACTTGCAATAATAAAACAGTTTCTCTCGCAAAAATAGTTAGCGATCTAAAGTTTAGTTTTTCTCGTTAATTAATGACAGCGAGGAAATAGATTGGTTGTTATATCACTGTTTTTTTTTTTAATGTCATCTCATTACCATTTCTCTTTTTTTTTTTTCACTCCTTTCCCTCACAAAATCATAGGGATAAAAAAATCATTTACTCATAAAATTAACACGTACATAAATTATAGTGTTAAGTTAATCCGTTATAATTTTAGTGGGACATAGAGAGTAGCATATTATACTCCTTTCTTCTCATAATACTTGCAACATTACGTAGTACCTGCACTATTCATTATACATTTTGATGAGTTATTTTTTATTATTAAATATTATGGTATGAGATTAATTTTGGTTCATTGTTATAATATATAACTTGAATCATTTTTAATATTTCACGATAAATTTATAAAAAAATATGATTGATCGTCCCACAGATTATTCGAATCACGATCAAAATTATTACTCCCTTCGTCCAAAAAAAATACAATGACACGTATTTTAAGACGCTTTATTATTATTCTTAACGATGTAAAAAAATTATTTTTTGAGAGTTAGAGTTCATAATTTAATTTATCATTATTATTTCATGATTTTTTTAAAACAATGATATTTGATCGTCCTTAAAAAACTTTTAAAAATATCGATATATTCTTTTTGTCCTATGAAAATTATAACGAATTAACTGTGCACACATGTGAACTTCGACCCGTCTCGCGGGACGATCAAATGATTTTTTTTTAAAAAATTTCGTGAAACACTAATGATATTTATTATTGTGTAGTATAACTCAGTCAAAAAAAATTTCATTTTTATATCGTCTAATGATAAAATGAAGATAGTCAAAATACGTACGAAATAAGGTAAAAAGTCAAAACGTTAATAATTTTCATAATATGGAGGAAATATTTATTTTGGGACGAAAAAGAGTACTATTTACATAATACTCTCTCTGTCTCAAAAAGATTATAATTTTTTGATCAGACACGCATGACGATAAAAACTTTGATCGATGTTACGGAACGATCAAATATTGTTTTTTGAGAAAATATAATAAAACATTAATGATAGTAAATATCATATATTATAACTGCGAGTCATTATAAAATTTAAATTATTTTATTTAGAAGAATAACGAAATCCCTCGATACATTAATTAAAAAAATATTATAAAAATGATGACACGGAGATTGTAAATGTTATGTCCCAAGCAGAAGTCTGTATTAAAAAAAAAAAAAAAAAAGACAAGTCTTGCAAATTATAGGATGAAATGATATGAATGTTGTGGATGAGGGGGTGTTTGAATATGGAAATGGAATATGCCGATTCATTCAACTGCCCTGCAAGCTGCAGCCTCCGAGCCTCGTGCCACCGCCTCATAATTTTCCCCGACTCCTTGGAACCAAACCAGTACAATGTACTGTAATTTTATATTTTATTTTTGATTGTTGTAACGATTAGCATAAAATCCCAGAGTCGACTGCTCCCCCCACTCGTCCTGTCTGTCCTCGACTCTTTTCATTCCCCCGATTTTCCAGCACGCACAACTGATAAACCAGTAAGAGACAGGACAAAGTGAAAAAAAGATTTCAATTTTTACCAGAAAGAAAAATCATAGCTTTTGCAACAGTGACGATGAGACAAATTTTCCCTCTTCTGCTTTGACTTTTTGACCTTTTTTTCTGTTGTAAATTCTTGATTTTGAATTTTGGTTTTGATAATTGTGATGGGTTCTGCCTTTTGTTGAATTAACAGGTGAAAAAAATGGCGAATTCAGCGACTGAAACCCAAGAAGAGGTCTCCGTTGAGCTTCCAGCTCCTGCTGGTTGGATAAAAAAGGTTCAATCTTTACATAATTTGGTTAATTTTATTTTCCATGTGGGATTGTTTTGTTTCAGGTTGAATTTTGTTTGGTGAATGAATTTGCTTGATTTATTGCTACGATGCTTCTGGGTTTTGCTCAATTTTGGTGTATGATTTGAGTGGTGTTGTGATTTGTTTGATTCGGTGGACGTTTCTTGGTTAGGGTTTGTGCTCAAGATGTGTTTGGTAGGTAGAAGATTGACTCTGTGAGCTAAAAATGTTGCCTTGCTTGCTTTTGCAGGAGTATTCTGATTTGAACATATTGCCTTGCTCGGTGTTTTTTTTTTTTTTTTTCCTCACCAATGTTTGATGTTTCCTCCCCTCTCTCGCTTCAATCCCAGATCTCGATTCATATCGATATCTTGTTTCTAGTTGGCCTATGGCATTGCTTTCAGAAGTATTCGTGTATGACAATTTATTGTTGGGAAATATTTGGCTGAACATGATTAAGTCAGGATTATTGTCGATTTCTGACTAACATGTCAAGCTTGAGCTGGTAGGCGCTGCACAAAGAATGTGTGATTGTTTGTGCTTCTGCCAGACTCCGCCAGTAAACTTCATCCAACCATTGCCGTTGAATTAACCCTCTTCTCATTTTTCCTGCTTGGGCAAGCTGGTGTTTCAGTGACCTGATAGGATTATCTGTATGCAGTTCATTCCGAAAAAGCCAGGGACCCCTAGGAAGAGCGAGATCGTGTTTATAGCCCCGACAGGAGAAGAGATTAGTGGCCGAAGACCGTTGGATCAGTACCTGAAATCTCACCCTGGTGGCCCTTCATCATCTGAGTTCGATTGGGGCACTGGCGAGACGCCAAGAAGGTCGACACGGATCAGTGAGAAAGCCAAGCTTACTGCACCAGAAGAAAGCGGAACCCCCACCAAGAAGCCCCGTAAATCTTCTGCTTCCAAGAAGGATAACGAGGATACCACTGATGAAGCCAAAACTGAAGAAGTTCTCATGAAGGATGCTGAGAAAGATGGCTCCGAGGCAGAAGTCGGGGTTACCAAGGAAACCCAAGATGATAAGGAAGCGGCAACTGAAGCAGCAAATGATATTAAAATGGGAGAGGCTGAGAAGAATGAGGAAGTTGCTGAAGAAACCAAAAATGAGCAAAAAGATGCTGCTGCTGCGGAAAGTGAGGAAACTTTGGAGGAGGCTAAGGTATCGGATGATGCCAATGAAGGAACGAATGGAGTTGAAGCTAAGCAAGAGTATACGGAAGTTGCCGTCTCTGAGAAGGAGAAAGTGGAAGCTGCAGGAGGCCAAGTTACTGCGCGACCAGATGCTGATGCAGCTGCTAGTGACATGGAACTAAATGGTGTCAGTTCAGGAACGGAGCAAGAATCAAAGTACAAAGCCGGCGAACATGAAACATGTCCAAACGATGTCGAATTGGAAAAGAGAGAGGATGAAGTGATCGAGAATGGTAACCAAGTATGAATTCAGCTGAATCAGCACCATATTGAGCCCAACACATTTGGGTTCGACAGTTCTTCTGAACTGAGAGTAGTCTTTTGTGTAGCTGCTAATTGTAAGTCTTATTTGTCACACTTAAAATGGTAGACTTTAACAGTTGTTAGTCCTTCAATGTCAGACGATCCCTTTTGTTCATAGAGTCTACTTGTTGCTCGAACATAGATTTTGAAACTAATCATATTGCTATATCTCAGGTAAGAAGTAGACACTAAATGGTAAAATAGTCATCAGTTTGGCGCAACTTCGTATTGACAATGAAAACTTTGAAGTATGCTTACAACTTACATGCACTCTACAGAGCATTTTTCTGGTACAACTGGGATTGCCGAATGAAGGATGGAGAAAGAAAATAGAACAGGAGAACTTTTCAAATTCACTCGAACAGAAATGGCAACAAAGAATAAGCAGTCAAGAATCAGAACTCTCTTCCCTATAGCCCTTTCAGTTGATCAACCAGTCCCGTGAGAGTCGTCCACTTCTCAAACGCGCTAGCTGACGATACAAATGCTACCTTTGACAGTTGTGCATCGTTTCCGACTACTGAATCGCAGAATAGAAAAACAGAAATGAAGAATTTTTAACATCGCATAATGACGCAGATCCAGAGCGCTCACCAGATGAAATTAGCTTTGCTATTGAGGAGTTGAATGTCTCGACCGCTGCCTTCTCCTCTGCTCTGGAGCTTAACTGTCAAACGGGGTTAAAGGTTAACCTGCTAAATTTATGTGAGATGAAATTTGCCATACATCCAAATCAGCAAAGGGGAAGCTAGTTTTACCTTGTTGAAGGCTGCATTCGCCTTCTGAATCCACTCTGTTTCAGTGCTTTTACCAAGAACTGAACTAGCTGTAGCTAGATCATTGTTTTCGATGGCCTGACCGACTTGGCTGAGCTTGTAAATGACATCTTGCAAATAGGCTGCATCAGATAAAAACATATTAGCACTAAGAAAAGGGATACAGGATGGCATATTATCACTAGCTTCAACTGAAAGTTTGAGCTTTGGAGTCAAGTTGGTCTTTAACATAGTATGTAAGCAACAACGACCATATAGTTGAACCCTCAGATACCCCCTACTCGATATTGTTTCGGCAATGCCCCCTACTCGTTATTGTTTCGGCAATGATGGCATGATGTATGTAATGACCTCAAGTGTAGCCCATGCTTCAAGTCGAACATAGAGAAGTGAGAGGTTTGTTAAGAAGATCAATACATCGTGAGGCTATCACGGAATGACTTTAGACCGAGTTGGTCCTTGGCATTAGACTGTTAAGTTACCACAAGAGAAGTGTTTACAAGTTAAGCTAAACGGTCCACACTTTGGAAAAGTGAAATTGATCTACTAAGCATTACTAACATCAAGATGAAACCAATAGTTGAAATTCTAGTATCCTTGTCATGTTGTGAATACAACGAGTGGGGGAATATCACCCTTGAGCATATGATTCTACTCAAAAGTTCGAAAATGAATCGCGTCCCTCATATTGAGCTCACAGATAAGAGCTATGGCACACTGATTATGCTTCCTATGAGTAAACCATCAGCACAAAGCAAGTGCTCAATTGCTAATGCCGTGACAATTGACATCTCTATAGCAGACAATCAACACAAGAGCAAATGTTCCACATTTGTAGTCATGCCATCAGGATTGTCGACAAAGTGATCAAATTTATAGTAGTATTTATCACTCAATCACACAACATTCAATCCCCAAATTTTTGTACAACCCACTCAAGGTATTGTCGACTTTGGACTAGCTATCATCAGTCTGTATCGCTTTTAAATGCACCTTGGCTAATTGAGATAACATCTTATTAAACCTTGTCTCTCTCTCAACCAGTGAGAATAACTCACAACATCTATGTCAATGCAACGGCCTACAGATTCATCACCAACTATGGATCTCATCATCTGGGCACTCACCAAACCATTCCAATTCCAACAAAACCACCCAATTCATCACACCAAATCACTAAACATCAAATGGGTAATCTCCAAATCACTCATTTTCCTAACCATTGACATCAAAATCCAATCTTTAAGTGAAGAAAGTAACCAAAACCTGTCTCTTTTGTTGATGACTTGATGACCCCTTGTCTCTCAATCCTCTTCTGCCTATCCTTTCTCACTTTCTCAAGCAACTCCTCATCATCATCAGCCTCCAAGATAGCTGCCATTGCACCAAATCCTTCACCATTCTTATAAATCAGCACAAGACTGGTGGCAAAACCTAAGCAAAATCCTCTCTTTTGGAGAGAAATTGGACTAATGGGTAGAGATTTTGGTTCCTTGAAGGATTGGCAAATGATTAATGGTGCTGTAGTGATATGTTTATGAGATGATGAGGAGGAGGATAGATGTGATGAGTGGAAGATGTTTGCTGTGGAGAGGAAAGTTGATGCTGCCATTTTCTGTGCAATTTTTGCTCCCAATTTGTGGGTTTTGTTTAATTTTTCATTGTTTGTTCATATTTTTGTGTGGAATTTTGAGAGGATAAGGTTCTGAGGAGTTTGAAGTGAAGTCATGTATGTATACAAAAAGATGGGTACGCACATTTGACCTAAATCAAAAAACAAAAAAGATGTGTATACATGACACATTGTAGCCCATGGCTTCTTCTCGGTGATTCAAAAGCTAAAAAAGGCTAGGAGAGTGTGTTGTGTTTTCCACCTCAAACTTCCATTTGCGAACATATAATTTTGAGTGTTGTCGGTGCTACATTCAAAAGAAAAAATATGATCAGGAATTAAAGGACATTATCACCAAAAGAGGCAAAATGGTGATTTCGTTTTTTAAGCACACTGAATAGATGAGTCATGGTGTATTAAAATGCTCAAAGATTGTTAAAGACTATGTTTTTAATAAAACCTATCTTTATGTAATAATTTTTTCGAAAAATACATCATTTTATAGTTGTCTATCGGTGACATCTTATGCATCCATTTTCGAAGGTCGGGTTTCATTATTTCTAATGGCGACACTGAGCATCCATTTCAATCCCTTCAAGAACATTCTTCGGAAAAAGGTAAACTAGACTTCCATCTACTGGAGTTTCGATTATATTGTTGCCTAAAGTATAGAAGGGGGAGCATATCATTCGACACACAATGTGACTCTACTTGACCAAAAAGCCCCACTAACCCTTTGCCAAGGTACCAAAGCCGCCCGCCTCTTATCCTGTTTGATGACTTTGAGTCATAGCTAAGCAACACAATATTGTTCTTCGATGTAACAGTGAGACATAGGATGATTGAAAATGTGAACTCTTCTCAAATTTGCAAAAAATTAGTACAACCCTAATTCTTGATATAGTAGACTGCTGTGTTCAATACAACAAACATATCAGGACTTACATGTCATATCGTTATTGTCATGATATGATACGACAGTTGAATTTTTTTTATATCTTCAAATATCAAATTCTGACACATTGTTATAAAATTTATTTTATTTTAAAATAAATAAAAATGATAAGATGACTAATGTTATCTGAAAATAAAAATTAATGATAATTTTTTAAATTTAGAATCTTTATTCTTTAAAAAAAAATACTAACTTAAAATCTTCAACTAACAAATTCAGTTCAGTTTAACGTTACACTAGTTTCAAACCATTTTCAAATCATCTTGTACTTTCATTTCATATCAAACTACACAAAACTGCCTCAAAAAATTCAAGAAACAACTGAAGCAACCAAGAACACCACAACTCTCACTATTCTCCCAACAGAAACCCCAGAAAACGACTCTTTTCTCTCCTCTCTCTCCTATTCAAAAAAGCCCAAAACACACTTTGATCAATCAACCAATCAAAACCCTAACTTGCCCTTTGATCACCTCGCTCAAATTCTCTGTTTCAACCCCTTTGATCAATCAAACCTAGCAAATAGTGAACCGGGCAAAGAAAAAGTTAACAAATTGGGCAAAAGGGTTTGATTGAATTTGGATTTGAATAGAGTTTTGGGATCAAAGATTGGATCTTTATGTGGGCATGTATCTGTTATAATTTGAGAGTGAAATCAGTTTCTGGGTGGTTGAGGTTTTGGGTTGAAAGTGTGGAATTTGGGGTTTGAATTGATGGTTCTGAGTTGGGGATTGAGATGGTGTTTGAGGGAAGAATCAGACTCTGTTGGGTATTGTTTCGGGTTGTATTCTTGATCATCGTCGCCGTCGCGGGTACTTGTTAATTGTCTTATGTTTTTTTGCTTGATTTTCATTGATTGATTGAATTTGGAATTCTATGATCAGTGTGATCTGTTGTCGTTTGTGTTAATTTTTTTTGTTATGCATTCGGATTGTGTTGGTAGAGTGTAAGGCCGGTTTTGTATCTAGATTTTTTCTTGTGATTGATGACCTAATGATTCTTGAGCTTGTTTGTCCTGTTGTTCTTCAATCATTGATAGAGGAAAGTATAATCTGATCAGGTTTTGAGTTAGGGTTTAGAATAAAAGTTGAAATTATGGGAGACATGTTCATTGTATAGCACCTTGTCCTGCATCACTTTATCGTGGAGGGAGAAGTGGAGTGTGAATGATAGAATTCTATGTTCTACATTTATCATAGTTTTTTTGGCTGAAAGAATGGTTGGTTGTTGGATTATTGATGTTGTTGCAAATTTGGTCGTATGAATTTTGCTTTAAATTTCTCATCTAGGTTCATTCTTGGTTGAACACAAGATTCGTGTGTTCGAAATCAGTGAGATTTGAAATGCTAACAACAGTCACTTTTTAAGTTCTTTTTTGTGACTAGGATTAGAATTGTGTGATGAAGTAGAAGTACTAATCAATTTACTGTAGTTTAACGTGTGGCTCATTTACGTTTTCTATTTAAAAGCGATTTTTGAAGTGCCTATACTTTGTTGTCTACCACTCCTTGACTACAGTTATGACGACAAGAGCTTCGAGCTTGGCGGAGGTATTTGAGAGTGTGTGCCTTGAGAACTTCTGTGACAGAAACAGGATGATAATGCACATTTCTGTTTTTTTTCTCTGCAGCAAGCTTCAGGGCTAATGCATTTACCGGAACCTATGGCATCAACTATGGAAGAATAGCTGACAACATCCCTTCACCTGACAAGGTTGTTGAGCTTCTTAGAGCAGATAAGATAAAGAACGTCAGGATCTTTGATTTCGA
>JAOVYX010002350.1:0-11861 GCA_035668315.1 Drosera spatulata
ACATTTTTTGCTTTGTACATTAGATAATTTTATACTCAATCGTTTTGTCTTTGAGGCTCTGACCAACATGCAACCTTTTGTTCCTCTGGCACGCTTAAATTTTTGTGAATAATATGGATCATATGCCAAGATTTTATCATAATTCAAGGAGCTTTGTAATGTGGGTATGTAGGTGTAAATTCTCTAGGTTCTTGCAATCAAAAGAACTTTATTGTGTGGTTGTTCGGGTTTTTTTACACTTAATATTGATGCTTTTATTCCATTGGAAGAGAAACGAAAGTTGCATTTGTCATGCAAAAGGAGTTGGGCAGGAGATGTAAAGGGGTAGGAGGTGGCAATGACAATTCTAGGCAAGCCCTGATGCTTAGAAGTATAGAAGTTATGACTGGTTTTAAAATTGTGTTAGGGCCTTTGTTTCATACGAAGCTTGGTGTTATTGTGATTGATTTATTTGTTGATTACCCGTACTGTTTACTGTGATATCAGTTCCCATTTATGAAATTTAGTCAAGTATTAGGGTAATCAAGTGGAGTTGGCTCAATGGTAAGCCGTTTCCCCTCTAAGCATAAGGTCAAGTGTTCCGAGACACTTAAGGGCAATGAAATCAACCGCTCTATTTGTAAAAATAGGGATAAGGTCTGTGTACATCACTCTCTCATGTAAAGATGTCCTCCCCCACACCCTGCACTTGACGAGATTATGTGAGGTATATTTCTTTTTTTCTTTCTTTCTTTTAGTCAAGTACTAGGGTAAAGGAGATGGTGGGCAGTGAGACAAGATGTTGGATTGTGTTGATTATATCTTCTTATAAGATCAAAGAGAGCCTAGAAGATCTAGCATGTGTTTGATGGAAATTCCCAATTATAATGGCTTGCATACGAACCAAAGAGGTTTGTTGGTGGGCATATAGAGTGATATTCCCTTGGTGTAGTCGTGTATAGGCAGATGACTCAAGATTTGGTGTGTTTTTCGCTCGGGTTCATCATGATTTGTTGATACGATATGTAACGGCTTTGTTATGTCAAGAAACCGTTTATGAAATTCTTTACGAGAGCGATATAAGATTCTTAGTCTGAAAAGTGTTTTGGACTTTTGAGGAGGTATTATTAGGATAAATCCACAGTAAACGTTATTTCTGCGAAGCTGTGAGAGTGGTGGATGATGGATTATTTGCTAGCGGAAGGTGTTAGGAGAGTAGAGAGGAAGAGAGATAGAGAGAATAATCTAGCTTTGCTAGTAGAGAGGTTGTGAGGAAATGCGTTTGGAATGCCAAAACAATGGCCCCAAGTCTTGCTATTTATACTAGTTTTTGAGACTCTTTACATACCCTCGCAATAACTCACCTAACATAAATAAAGGAAAACTAAATGTTATCTCCTACACTTAAAACTAATACTATATACTAGCAATGATGAGAGTGAATGAAAGGTTGTAACATCCCTGAGACATTGAAAGATCTAGGAATGTGAAGGGGTTAAGTAAATCAAGTTTATCTTCCAACATCCCCCCTTAAACTTGATTCCCTTCCATCTGTCATTCCGAGAAGCGCCTTGGACTTGATAAACTGCTCGGCTTTGGTAGGTTAGTGAAAATGCCTGCTGCTTGATCTCCAGTCTTGATATACTCCAATTCGATCTCCTTGTTTCTGATGTGCTCTCTGATGGAATGAAAACGAACATCGATGTGCTTGCTTCTCTCATGATAGACGAGGTTTTTTGTCAAAGCAATAGTAGACTTGTTGCCGATGCCAATTGGTGTAGGTTCTTTTTATTCGACTCCAATCTCCTTAAGTAACCACCTCAACCATATGGCATGTGAAACACATAATGACATCGCCACATAGTCTGCTTCACACATCGATAGTGTAACAATCTGTTTCCTTTTGGATAAGCCAGTGAAACGCCGTGTCACCCAGGTAGAGCACAAATCCAATAGTGGTCTTCCGATCATCCATATTTCCAGCCCAATCACTATCAGAATAGCCTTTCAACCAAAACTCCTTGGTTGGATGATAGCATAACCCATGAGAAATTGTGCCTCTGATATAGCGAAGAATCCTCTTGACGACCGTGAGATAGATAGATGTTGGCTCCTCTATATAACGACTCAATAGTCCAACACTATACAAGATGTCGGGTCTAGTGCATGTCAAGTATCTCAAGCTTCCAACTAAGCTCTTGAGCATTGTTGAATCAACCAATGCTCCTTCGTTCTTTGACAGCTTCATGTTGCACTTTATGGGCGTATTCACTGGCTTGCTTTCCTCCATTTTGAACTTCTTCAAGACATTTCTCGCTTATGCTTCTTGCGAGATAAAGATGCCATCCTTGCTCTGCTTCACTTCCAAAATGAGAAAGTAAGACATCAAGCTGATATCAGTCATCTCGAACTCATGAACCAATATTTGCTTGAATTGCTCAAACATGTTTGGATTGCTTCCTGTGAATATCAGATCATCCCCATACAAGCAAACAAGTAAGATATCTTCACTTTTCTTCTTCATATATAGAGTCGATTCATAAGGACACTGCAAGTATCCTTTCTCCTTGAAATAAGCATCGATCCTCGCATTCCATGCCCTTGAGCTTGTTTCAAACCGTAAAGAGTCTTCCTCAACCGAAGAACTTTGTCTTCATGCCCTTTCTTCACATACCCGAGCGGTTGCTCGATGTAAACTTCTTCTTCAAGGTAGCCATTCAAAGAAAGCTGTCTTAACATCCATGTGATTAATCTTCCATGAATTCTGTGCAGCGATAGAAATAACCATATGAATTGTCTCCATCCGAACAACAGGTGCGAATAGTTCATCATAGTCAATACCTGCTTTTTGCCCGTAGCCTTTAGCCACGAGCCTTGCTTTATATTTCTCAACCTCGTCGTTTGCATTCTTCTTGACTTTGTATATCCATTTCACACTAATCGCTTGATGATCTTTTGGGAGATTAGCAAACTCCTAAGTCTGATTCTTCTCAATGGTTTTGATCTCCTCATCCATGGCTTTCTTCCACTTCTCAACTTTCACGGCTTCTTTAAATATTATTTCATCACATCCTGCAAACAGTCATACCAACTGGGCCTCTTCATAGATTTTCACCAGACTTCTGAATCTTTGGTTTATTGGCTCTGACGATGAATTTGAGGATGATGATGCAGATGATGGTGAAGATAAAGATGCTGGTGACGGTGATAGTGTTGATGAAGGCGAAGCTGGTGTGGTTGTAACGGGCTGCTTTTTTGGCTCTCCTATCAACATTTCCTCTTCATTCGAGGTAGCTTTGGGACTCCAATCCCATGAGCTCTCTTCATCAAACTCGACATCCCTGCTGACATGCAACTTGCGTGCAACTGGATCATACAACTTGTAAGCCTTTGATTTAGAATCATACCCCACAAAAATTAACTATGTACTCTTGTCTTCGAGTTTTGATCTTCTCTTATCTGGAACATGAGCATGTGCAATGCTCCCAAAGACTCTCAAATGAGAGATATTAGGCTTTCCTCTGGTCTATGCAACCTGAGGTGTCATGTCTTCCAGCCTTTTGTCGGACATCGATTGAGTAAAAAGACAACAGAATCCACTGTTTCTGCCCAGAACTCCTTTGGAAGATTCTTGCTCTTCAACATACTTCGCACCATATCAAGAATGGTACGGTTTTTCCTCTCTGCTACGTTGTTCTGCTGAGGAGAATACTGTGTCGTTAAGAAACGACGAATACCACGATGCTCACAGAAACTATCAAAAGCCTTGGAAGTAAACTCTCCTCCTCGATCGGATTTGATAGCTTTGATATAGTAGCCTGTCTGCTTCTCAATGTAAGTCTTGAAAGTCTGAAACTTCCCAAAGACTTCTGATTTCTCCATCAAGAAATATATCATCCATGTCTTCCTGATAAAATCATCAATAAAAGTGAGAAAATAACGACGATTATCCAAAGCTGGAGTGATTGGTCCACATACATCGGTGTTTATGAGCTCCAATAACCTTCTAGCTCGATATGATGACTCTTTAGGGAAAGTGTTCCTTGATTGCTTGTCATGAACACAATCTTGACATAACTCTGCTGGATGATCAATAGATGGTAGAACGGTCACAAGATTTGTTATGAGGATAACAACTTGAGACTTCCAAAATTAAGATGTCCAAGTTGTTGATGCCACAACCATGATGTACTCTTCATGGTAGTCTTCAAGCATTGTGTCACTCCATTTTGGATGTTAAGCTTAAACATTCTATTGCTTGACATATCCAGATTTGCTATCAACTGGTTTCTTTGATCTCTCAACAAGAGAATTTGATCATATATGAGCACATTGTGTCCCTCCTCTAACAATTGACCAATACATAGAATATTGCTCTTCATGATAAGCACATAATAGACATCAGAAATAAAGTGATGGTCTCCATTCTGCAAGAGGATTGGTATTTTACCTTTCCTCTTTTGTGCGGCCTTCGAATGATCTCCGAAATGGACATGTCCAACCTTGAACTCATCAAGCTCTGGAAAAAGCTCCTTTCTCCCACACATGTGGTCACTTGCATCAGAATCCAAGTACCACACATTGCTTTTGCTATCTTCTTCGTCTTTAGATGCTAACAACAATATAGCATCATTCTCCACTAGGTTGGCCTTTTCTTCCACTTGATTCTTCTCATAGTACCAATAATCAGAAGCATAATGATCTTTTTTCTTACAAACATAGCATTGAACTGAGGATTTATCGTACATGTGGCCTCTAGCCATGCTATCTGGACCACGTCCTCCATGAGAAGACTGGTAACTTCTTCCTTCTTGTATTGTATCTCCACGACTAAAACCTCTTCCACATCGACGGCCTCTTCCACACCCATGACTGCGACTGTGTTGAGTTTAACCTCCTCCAAGATGCTCTTTGTCATCCTTGAGACTTAGTCTGGACTGTAGCGCTTCTTCGACGGGCTCCTCCTTATTTCTTGTAAGTCTATGCTCATGAGCTTGTAGAGATCCCATAAGCTTATCCACGGCCATCGTGTCAACATCCTTGGACTCCTCTATGGCAACAGCGATATAGTCAAACTATCGATCCAACGAGCGTAGGATCTTTTCCACTAGTCGTTTATCATCGAGTGTTTTTCTTCGCAGATAATTCACAACCATCATGATTCTTTTGAAGTAATCGGCAATAATCTCCGCATCTTTCATATTCAAAGATTCAAACTCACCCCTTAGAGTTTGAAGACGAACCTTCTTCACCTTTTCTGCTTCTCTGTATGCACTCTCCAAAATATCCCATGCTTTCTTTGCGGCAGTGACATGAGCGATCTTCTCAAACCCTTCATCGTCAGCTCCTTATTGCATGAGATGCAACGCAATTTGATCCTTCTTCTTCACTACTTTGAGCGTTTATTCTTGATTCCCCGTGAGCGTTGCTCCTTCGGTAGGGGTTGTATAGCCTTCACTAACAACTTCCCATGTATCTTGAGAATCAAGTAGAGTTCTCATTTGGATGGACCATTTTTCATAGTTATCTTTGGTGAGCTTAGCAATAGGGAATGAGAAAGCGCCTTTAGCCATTCGCTCTGATACCAACTTGATGGATTATTTTCCTAGCGAAAGATGCCTCCCTTCGCTTGGGGGTGTGATCTGATGCTTGGGGTAAGTGAAGGAGCTGGAATTGTTACCATGTCACTGATTGGATCAAAAGCTAATTTGTCATGCAATTAGTCTTTCACTGAGACTTTTCTCAAGAACTAGTAAATGTGATGGGTAAATTTATTGTGTTATGCTCTTCCTCCCTAGATTTCTATCTGTATTAGCAGGAGGAAACCAGGGGTGTAGTTATTGTGGGTATTTGCTTCGGCGTCAGAAGTGCTTTACCCAATGCAAACGATCTAGGTATTTATGCGTCAGTTATGGTTTTTTGGTTCTTCTTTGTGGAAAGAACCTGCTGTGTTTGGGCATATGTTCTTTTACATCTTTCTGAAAAAAATGGTTGGGTGTGTCTATCAATTGTTTGGTTCCGTAGTCATGTCTGCAGGAATGAAACTGAGTGATGCTCTATTGCTTGGTTATTCTTGAAGTTTGTGTGTCAAAAGGAGGGCATGACACAAACAAGAATGACGTCATCTTATCCACGTAGATGAACCGACATAGGAAAGAAGGTCTAGGTTTTGTTGTGTGTTCATAGGCCTAGGGAAGAGGGTCTAGGTTTTGTTGTGTGTTCATAGGCCTCCCCCGCATTCTTTGGTTAGGACAAGGCCAGGCAGTCCTTAGGGAGTTTGTATGCAGTTCATGTGGACGAAAGGTTGCCATCCCTACATTCCTTTTTCAGAAGTTCGATGCTGTCAACTCTTTTGGCACATGTTTAATTCAAAATGTTGAAGTTTGACCTAAGAAGCATCAGCTCTACTCTAGCGCTGAAACCTGATCCTTTATTATTATTATTATTATTATTATTTTAGCATGATTTTACTTCTTGAATATGATTCCAGATGACGGAGTTGACGAATAATATCCAGCTTATAATTGATTCAGTGAAGGTTTCCAGTCTCGTGGAAGTTCAGGTTATTCTCAAATCCTCATGATATTTCCTTTTTTTAGTCATGATCTAGCACGAGGAGAAACATGGAGAACAAGATTTTACACTTTCGCTCATCCTACTCTATGTTTTCTTCCTGCAGGGCGATAAAATAAGGAGACGGGATGATTGGGACAAATGGATAATTGCACTTTCGTTGCAATCTCCTGTGGCGCCTAGTACCAACTCTCCCAGGACTTCTGAGAGCGGTATGCTGGCTGCTGGTTTCCAAAGTCTCGGGTTGAATGACAAGGCAGACGGTTTGAGCTCTTGGAGGGGACCAGTTTCGAACCAGACAGAGGCCTACGAGACTCACATCCCATCCAGCGGAGGCATCTGATTACTCCTGCTTGCTAACAACTTGAGTGGAGAAACCAGAATAACAAGCTGAGAATGATGCGCTACAGGATCCGTCCAGCAATGGATATGATGAAGTTATGCGATACCATGGAGGGGAAAGGTAAATTAAACCCGAAAATAAATAAATAAATATTACTTTTTGAAAGGAGTTGCGATGAAACCAAGGAAAAATTTTTGAGAACCAGAGGGGGACATGTTTCATGACTTGATCTAGAAATCTAGGGTTTCTAAGATTTCATTTGGTGTTTCTGGTGGATCAAGTCGAATGTTGTTGTGTTCCTTCATCATGATGATGATGATGCTTTCTGAATGTTCTCTACTCCGGGGAGTTTTGTATTTTATACCCCTGTTCGTGCACCCCGGTTTGATTTTGGTCATGGCCATGAGACGAGACTGGCTAATCTCTCCATGAGATAAGTTGAAGTGACGAAGAGCACTGAAGGGATCAATGCTGTTTGGATGTGTTAACTGCGTTGGTACTTGGAATGTTGAGCATTTCTTGGTTTGCTGTCGACAATGATATTTATCGTTATAACTTGTTCCTTGTGGATGTTCTTTGTTTATGCTTCAAATTTTCATGTATATACATGCCTTTGTCGTGAGTCCTAATATTTCTTCAAGCAAGCATATGCATCTCTCGAGATAAGTGATCTTTGCTACTACTTAAAGCAGGACGGGAGCTTTCTTTGATCATAAATCCTATATTTATCAGATTCTTAAAATATCTATGATTATGTTGCATATCTTTGAGTGTTGCAACCTTCCTTGCGGTTATCTTTGGGGTAGGGTGGTATGATCACCAGCTTGGTCTGCGCTTTGTTCGAGTCAATGTATGCAGCAGAATTGGCGTTAGAATGGCATCCTAGTTGACGATAAGTTGTTGGATTATCATCAATGTGAAAGTAATCTATTCTTGTGACTCGTCAGGCGAGTACTTCGTTAGATGTAAACGATTTCTTCACCAGGGGTTCTTTGGCCAAAAGTGTCTTGGATAATAAGGAAATCGTCTTGCATTAGCTCCCGTTCATAAAACCATTCAGGATTAAAGCTTCTAGATTATAATAGCTTTTGGTTATTTAATTTTGTCAAGAAAGATTAATTCAATAATAAATAATTTTTTTCCTCAATCTCGAGATCAGATGTTCGACAACCAAGGGGCATCACGAAACAGACTATTGGTACTTTAGACACATTGAACTATTGATTTCAACAGAATCTACTTGTTTAAAAGGGGTTTCTTCGTATATTTCAATACGATTCACTTGTGTTGAAATCAGTCGCGACACTTTAGCAACACCATACCCGGAGACGATATGTTCATTCCTTTACTCCTCTTTTTTGTCCAGAAAACAAACATCGGAAATGTCTATGAAAAATCGAACGAACATGAAAAGCATGGCTATGGATCAGAGCAAACTGTTCAGACAATGGAGTCGAATGAAAGAAACTCCTAAAAGCAACAAGTAGTATCAACTTTCAACTGAACCTGTAAATATTTATAGTTCCAAAGAAGACTAAATATCCAATGGGCAAAATCCAATGGTAGAAACATTGTCTCTTCTTCTCATTATCCAATGGACAATAGGCTTTGTCTCTGGCAAAAGAGGTGAAAATGGAACAAAAGATTGCATTGCAGGTGATTGTGAATCCGAAGAAGAATCTGAGATTATGATGAAGCATTTTGATTTGGGGTTTGGTTTCTTTGGAAAAAGAACATTGATCAGATCAACTTATGCCTCCCAAAACAAGAAAAACATTGTGCCTAATTGAAGTTGGTCTAGTACTCCTACATCACAGTTACAACAATACCAATCCAGATATCACGGACATGAGATTGTCCGATTGAGGGATAAAATATACACAATTTTACAACACCAACACCAATATTATAATTATTTTTGTTTTCGATAAGTTGAACTCCTTCCGATGCATGTCGTTGTGTGATCAAAGGTTTAACCATTATTGTCACGCCCTACTCATCAAGTTCGAGTATCGTGAATGAAGAATTTGAAGGGCAAAACAAGCAGGCAATTTGAGTTGGGAAGAGCTATGCAGATGTGTATCAGGTGTCCCAAATTGGAACAGTATTGTAATGATAATGCAGTTGCATTGCTCTCAACTCAAATCTGCACCCTCAAACCCCACAATGACAAAACACGAATGAAAAGGACACACAATATTTTTCCTCCCAATTGGAGTTTGAGTTTGAGTATATCTTGTCCCTTTCTTTACCCCGTTGATCTAGATTCACATACACTGCCACTGACATTGCTATTCTTTTTCTCAGATTCCTAAAGATTGCCATGAATGATCATTTCATTTATACAATTGATAGGAGTATTTCTTACCAGTGCAGCAGCACATACTTTCCTGCCATTTAAAATAACATGGATTGACTTAATATGATAATCTGTACATATGTTGAATTTATAAAGATAGAAAAATTTATCTTTATGAGGGTGTGTAAAGAGAGATGATTGAGGGAGAAAAGAAAAAAAATGATGATAAAATGAATTGATATGATATAAAATAAAAATATTTTAATATTTTGATGTGAAAAAATCAATAAATAAGAAAAGAATAAAATTTGAATAAAATAACCAAAAAAAAGATGATTTAAATGAAAATATAAAGAGAAGAGCAGAGGAAAAAAGTGTAGTGAGGACAAAAGTGAAAGGAAAGGGGGAGAACTAAGGAGCACCCAACCCAGGTGGGGAGCGGATCCTCGGCCGTCGATCTGTGTGCAGTTGATGTGGTGGTTTCTTTTGGACCATTGGATCTTAATCCAAGGGTCCAAAAAAATCCAAGTAAAAAAATATAAAATAAAAATTAACAATAAACCTAAAAAAGTTTAGAACCAAAATATTAACCATAAAATCCCTAAAAAAACACAAAAATGGTAAAGAAAACCCCAAAAAATAAAATAAACCCAAACTCATAAAAACCCTAAGATAAAAAATGAACCCAAAATAAACCTTAAATCGTAACCTTAAACCAAAAACACAAACCCTATCCCTAAAAAATCAAAAAATAAACCTTCAAAAGATACCCTAAAAACCTTGAATTCTAAACCCTAAATCTTAAACCAAAAAAAATAAACCCCAAAAAACATAAGCCCTAAACCCTAATCCTAAGAAACCATAAAATAAACCCTAAAAATCTTGAATCCTAAACCTTGAACCTTTTTTGTGTTTTTTTTAGGTATTGTATGGTTAATATTTTGTTTTTTTAAATTTTCTAGGTTTATTTTTAATTTTTATTTCATATCTTTTTCCTTTGGATTTTTTTGGATCATTGAATTAAGATCCAATGGTCCAAAAGGAGCCACCACACCAACTGCACACACGCCGACAATCGAGGATCCGCTCCCCCCAACGTTTCCTTGGATTTTTTGGATTGGGATTGTCTGCTGTTGAGTTTTGGAAACCAAATCTTCATTTGACAACCCAATGGTGAAATATTGCACCATTACCTAAAGAAAAATAAAAAAATCAGTTTTTTCCCTTGTTTTTTTTTTTCTTTCTTTTTTTCAACCAATGATGTCCCTTATTGTTGAACAGTCTGGGATCCAAATTGAGATCCTATTGATGGATAAGAAATATTTCCTTCGTCTTAAAATGATTATACTTTTTTGATTGATTACGAATAACGATATCAGTTTTGATCAATATTATGAAACGATTAAATATTTTTTTTTAGAAAATACAAGAAAACATTGATGATAGTAAACATTACTTATTATAGATCGTATCGTTTAAATAAGTAACGAAAGTTCTCAAATTTTATACAAAATAGTCCATGGAGAGATCAACATTGCAAAAATTATGGGACGAAGGTATTAATCAAAATTAACGATAGATAAAATTGTTATTGATGACTAATAAAAAATTAGAATTATAATATTTTTCCTATCTCAAATTAATTATTTTTATTTTTATTTTGATCGTCCCAAAATAATTGAAGCGTTTCTGTATTAGAAAATTATTTTCCTACAAAATTATTAAATCATCCCTACTTTATACTCCTTTCATCCCGGATAAACTACGATGGGTTGACTTAATACGATTATTGGGGAAAGTATTGATTTTAGAGTGTTTTATATTTATACCCTTAATTGGAGAAAGAAAAAATTATGAGTGGATGAAGAAAGAGAGAATAATGATGTATAAGATGATGTGATATAAAGTAAAAATATTTTAGACATTTGTACCATCAAAATATGTTATTTTAAAAAGTGTTATAATTTATATGAGACATCAATATGTAATAATATGTCGTAATTTATCTGAGACGAAGAAAGTATCATATCAACCAATCCAACTCCACTTCTTCTTCTTCTTCTTTTTTTCTCTTACTCCATTGAGTCCCATCTGTCTCACACTCAAAAAAACAAAATAATTACTTTCTTCGTCTCATATTAATTATTATAATTTTTTATTTGGACTGTATCATAATAAATGTTACCTTCTCATTTTTGATAATCTTTTAACATTAAAACAAAACACATCAATCTCATCTATTAGATTACACGTACTAACTCTTCTCTCGAATTGTTAGAGTTAACTCTACTACCATTAAAAAAATATTATTATATTTCTTCATCAAAACCTATATAAATTCAATTCACCTAAATTTCCGTGTCGGATCCCTACGTAATAATTAATGTGGATAGAAGAAAATATTACATATATAATTCAATATACATATAAATTTTTGTATCGATTCAAATCGTTTGAATTTACTCTTTTTGTTTTATTCAAATTATAATTTTTTTTTGAGATTTCCCATTCAAATTGTTATCTTTTCATATTTAATAATTTTTCACATTAAAATATTAAAATATTCGTATTTTATATGAAATCAATTCATCCATCATCATTTTTTTTCTTATTTTTTTCACTTTTTTATCTCATATATTAAATAAGAATAAAATTATTATTTTTTAT
>JAOVYX010002351.1:0-11860 GCA_035668315.1 Drosera spatulata
TTTGGTTTAGTTAGCCTTGTCATGAACCGGGTTCGTGACGACATAACGCCACGTGTCCTAGCAGCGGAGTTCGGGGCGTTACATTATGTGACTAGGATGAATCATTGGTATGCTTGTGATGATAATTTTGAATGTCAGATTGGCATGATAATTTCAGAGTGCTGGAACAAAGGATTTAAGTGATCATTTCCCTTTTCTTTTATTACCTTTTTCTCTCGTATTATCCCTTGTAAGGGAGCCGACACGTTATTCAGCTCCTATAGCTCATGGTTACTATTTTTCTGTGTCTTTCTTCTTCTTTTTGTTATAGGAACAAGACTTGAAGGAGAAGTGTGACCTAAGATTTGATGATAGATGTAGTTTATGTATGAAAGGTGTTCTGATCTTAGAAAGAGATGTAAATTCCACTGTAAAGGTGATATTCTGGGTTATGATTAAGTGCATCAAAAGTTTCTAAACTAATGATATATAAGTGAACTTACCTTAATTCTTATAACTAAACCACGAAGTAAAGTTTTTGCCTAGTTGAGGCTTTGGGCCCAACGACAGTGACGTCATATGCATCATTATTAAGTAATGAAAAGTCGGGACATTACAGTTAGTGACACAAGAAGAGATATTACTAATAATAAGGGGATAAAAGTAATTATTCTATTAGGTGGATTGTTAATCTCATGTGTATTTTATATACCAACGTAGGAATAATCAATATCAATATATATTATTAATTCAAAGTGCAATACCATGACATGCCATCAAGGGTGACAGTGTAATTAAACACATAACAAAAAGAAAAAAAAATGTGACTCGATCCCATATCCACATACTCTCTATCTTCTTCCTCTCCATCTTCCCAAAATTATTAAACTGACTCCTCCTCCGTCGACTCTCTATCTTCTTCTCCCTCTTCATCTTCAGATATCAAGTTTGGAATTTAATGAAAGTATCTGAAGGAGTTTATAACTATTATTTTGGGTTCATTGTTCAATACAAGACAATTTCAAGGGGGTTAGCCATTGTTGTCCTCGTTTCTAAGGAAGGTGCGGTATGTTTTCTACGTGTAATGTTGTTTCAATATTTCCTTCCTTATTTCTACTTCTTCGAGGATAGCCTTCGATGTAGCCACTATACTATATTATCTTCCCTTCATGTTTTGATCTTTGATTACAGACTGTAACCGTAGAACTTGTATTTGGAGATCCTTATTATAATTCATTATTTGTTTAACCAATGAAGGTAGGTTCTATAACTACAGTCAACATATAACAATATAAATTAAGCAATCTAGTGTATATTATTAATTTAGAGTATGATATCATTATATGCCATCAAGGGTAGCAATGTAATTACATACATAACAAAAAGAAAAAGAATAGTGACCGATCCTATATCCGCTTAATATCATTTTCTTTCTCTCCATCTTCCCCAAATCCTTAAACTGACTCCTTCTCCGTTGACTCTCCATCTTTTTCTCCCTCTTCATCTTCCTATATCAAGTTTGGAATTTAATGGAAGTATCTGAAGAAATTTATAACTATTTTTTTGGGTTAATTATTCAATGCAAGACAATTTCAAGGGATCAACCGTTGTTGTCCTCACTTCTAAGGAAGTTATGGTATATTTTCTACGTGCAATGTTGTTACGATGTTTCCTTCATTATTTCTGCTTCTTCGAGGATTATATTCGATGTAACCACTAAACTATCTTATCTTCCCTTCATTCTTTGGTTGCAGACCATAGCCATAGAACTTGTGTTTGGAGATCCTTATTATAATTAATTGTTTGTTCAACCACCGAAGGCAGGTTCCATGACTACAACCAACGTACAACAAGATAAATTAAGCAATATGGTTGGAGCTGCATATCGATCATTCGAGGACTCGGTGCTTGAATCACTTTGATAGGTTTATTTTTAGACGCCTTAGCAAGTATAACACTTTTATTTGCTTTTGGTATTAGCTATTACATGGTATATATTGATCCATATATGGACCTTCTATTCTTCTGAATCTGTAATATTATCATTTTAAATTCTCACGATTTTGATTTGTAAGCCAACTCATCCCTTTCCCTTCTTAGAAACGAAGCTTGATATGATCATGACGTAATTTCCCAAATAATTATTCATCTTGCACAAGTGATTGATTATTTGTCACCGATGTTAAAATTGCTATGAGCTCGTAAATATTATGATAATGAAACCTTGTAACACATATTACAGAACAAGATCAGATCCCGCGTATCGCACGGGTTTGATTCTAATGATATACTAATCCCCTTGTAATACTCCAACGAAAAGTTTAAACGATTTGAAAGTACTATCTATACCAATAAGATACATCTTTTTTTCAGTGATTCATCACTTTAAAACTCCGCAACTAAATGTGCTTGACGTGTAGCAAGTGATCACACTTTTGATGTGAGCCAAAATTTACCTCAGAGACGTATGAATGACCGAAGTGTTACGTGGTTTGGATAAAGGGAATAAATGATTGGAAATCATCTTGTTGCTTCTACTGTCCTGAAAATTGAAATCCATCACCACAGGTGTTTCCACGATCATAAGCCAACCAACCACCAGGCACTATGATCCCATCACCTTTACGTCCCACTGTTCATTTCTGCAGAACTCTATACAACATTTGGATAATCGAAATGATTTCATGATAAAATGGATAAAAAAAACAAAATAACGCACATGAGAAATGTTGAAAATTTGCCATTATGATCACTCATACTCTCAACTAATGACATTGCATTGATTCTACATGATTGATATGTCTTTATTTTTTCCTCATATAAGGTGCTGTTAGTTGTTGTTGTTTGCTGAGAATAAGCACGTGAGGTGCACGGGGTGTAGTAGATGAGCTCGCATGTGAGCTGGCATTATCTGACTGAGTGGATGCTATATGTAGCTCGGTAATTAATGGTCCTTTTTTGGCCAATCAGAAATAAACACAAACCTTTTTCTCTCTCTTGTCTATTACTTTCTCTCTAAACTCTCTCTTCTTCTCCCAAATTCTCTCTTCTCCTTCTTCGAATTCTTATTCCATTTTCCAAATCTTATTAATTGGTATCAGAGCAGACGAATCTATGGCCGTGGCAAAGGGCACGAGGTTGGCTGAGCAGCGAAGAATGATCGAAGATGAATTGTCCAAGCGATTCAATGAACAAATCATGAACTTCATGGATGAGTTGGGAGCTGAGTTGAGGGATCTGGTTCGTGGAATCTTTGAAATTAACAAAATGAGATTGAACTGGCTGCAATGCGAACCTCCATCAACGGATTGAATCTGTTACAACAGCAGTTAGTGCAGCAACGGGTCCAGGCAAGAAGGAATGAAAACCCTAGGATTCTATCGGATTCTAAGGTGCCAATAGTGGTTGTGAACGAGCCAATTGGTCCTCAACCATAAGCAGTTGGAGTTGGAGCTGGCCAACTACCATAACAGAATCAACGACCACACAGGTGAATGTTGCTCCTCATTTGAATGTCTTGACTCGATTGGCTAGGGTTGAGTTTCCAAGATTTGAGGGAGGAGATGTTCGAGGATGGATATATAGGTATCAGCAATTCTTTGAGGTTGATGGAATTGATGTCATGAATAAGGCGAGGATCACCTCGATCCACTTGGAAGGGAGAGCATTGTTATGGTATCAGGCATACATGAGGTTGTGCGGTAATGAGGGATAGCTGACTTGGGAGGAGTATTTTGTGGCTTTGTAGGCTCGTTTTGATGATATGCCTTTCTATGATCCGATGGCTGAGTTGAAGAGTTTAAGGGAAGAAGGTTCAGTAAAGGCTTATCACGATAAATTTGACTTCTTGTTGAATAGGGTGGATCTGTCTAAATCGTATGTTGTTAGTCACTTTGTATGTTGTTTGAAAGAGGAGATTCAGTTACCGGTTAGAACATCCAATCCTAGCGCTGCAGCTCATGCAGTTATGTTAGCAAGATTGCAGATGAATGCATTGGCTGTTTCTCAGATGAGGTCAAGGGAGGAATGTTTCACTCTTCCCTTCTCCTAGGGCTTCCTTTAGCCTAAAGCCTTCACCAAGTCCTATTCCAACTATGAGGAACCCTAACCCTGGGATTGGAAGGCCTTCTAGGATGTTATATGAGAAGGAGATACGTGAGAAGAGGGAAAACAACTCATGCTTCTTCTATGATGACAAGTATAATCCATGACATCGTTGCAGAAGGGGACAGTTCAGGACTATAGAGATTGCTTGGATGAGGAGGAAGGAGAGGATTCAGAGATGGATAAGGAAGAAAATGGAGACTTGGTGGCCACAGAAATCCCTCATATCTTCATTCACGCCTTATCTGGTTTGAACACATCAGACCATGAGGGTGATACGGTATGTCCATGGTAAACCCTGACATATCCTAGTGGACTCTATGAGTACACATAATTTCCTTGACCTTGATGTGGTAAAGAGAATTGGATGTGAGGGGATTGAGACTTAGAAGCCCATGGAAGTGGTGATAGCTGATGGTAATATGTTAAGGACTCAATCAATGTGCAAGGGGTTCGAATAGTTGATGGTAGGGGCAAGATTCAAGGCAGATGTGTTAGTACTCCCCCTAGGAGGCTGTGAGATGGTTCTTGGTATTCGGTGGTTATCTACCTTGGGTAAGATTCTGTCGGATTTCTCTGTACTCGCCATGGAATTCCAGTATGAAAGCAAGAGGATGTTATTGAAAGGGTTTAAGGAGAGTGAGTTGCAAGTGGTTAAGGAGAGGCAGCTATTCAAGATGTGCAAGAAGGGTTTACAGCTATATGCCTTGTAGGTATGCAATCCTTGGTGTGACTATGTGGGATCTGAGGGAGGGATTGGCATCTCTAAGATGGTGATTGATGAGACATTTTTCTGTAATTTGAGCTTGGCTAAGGCTAGTGAAGGAGTACAGGGTGACTTAGACTTCCTTAATATCCAGAAGGATATCATTTGAAAGCTGGTGAAGAGCTGCTAGATAATGGTGTGATTAGGCTCAGTGCGAGCCCCTACTTTTCTCCTGTGGTTTTATTAAGGAAGAAGGATGGTGGTTGGCGTATGTATGTTGACTGTAGAGAGTTGTATAAGTCTACCATCAAGGATAAGTACCCTATTCTAGTCATTGAAGAGTTGTTGGATGAACTTCATGGTTCGAGGGTATATTCAAAGATCGGCTTACGTTCAGGGTATTACTAAATAAGGATGTGTCCTTTGGATGTATCTAAGACTGCTTTTAGGACCCATGGGAGACATTATTAATTCTTGGGGATGCCATTTAGGTTGACAAATGCACCCTCTATCTTCCAGAACTTGATGAATATCCTTTATAACCATATCTAAGACGGTTTATTCTTGTATTTTTTGATGCCATATTGGTGTACAGTTCTTCCTTGGACCACCATTTACAGCATCTAAGGGTTGCTTTGGACATTCTTAGGCAGAATTTCCTCTTTGCTAAGATGTCCAAATGTGTGTTTGGTGCTGATCAAGTGGAGTAATTCGGTCATGTGATTTCTCAGCATAGAGTGGCTACTGATCTTAAAAAGATTGAGGCAATGGAAGCATAGCCTGTACCATCAACCTTGAAGCAGCTCAGGGGTTTTCTTGGGTTAACAGATTACTGTAAGAAGGTTTATTAAGTGATATGTGAAGATAAGCAAGCCTTTGACTGACTTACTTAAAAAAGATGCCTTCTAGTGGTCCCAAGATGCTCAGAGAAGTTTTGAGGAGTTAAAGCAAGCTATGGTTCAGGCCCCTGTGCTTGCATTGTCACTTGTCAAACTTTGATGATGACTTCGTGATAGTGACAAATGCTTCAGGCAAGGCTTAGGGGCAGTATTGATGTAGAGGGGTTATTCTCTTGCTTATATTAATACTTCCTTGTCTCCTAAAAATACAACATTGTCAGTGTATGACAAAGAACTATTGACCTTGGTTTATGTAGTATGAAAGTGGAGACCATATCTAATAGGGAGGCATTTCAAGATTGTGATTGATCATCTATAACGTCTCGATTTTTTATTATTTATTAATGATATATGTGACGTCACTGTCACTGGGTCCAATGCCTCTGCTAGACGAAAATTATATTTCCTATCTTAATAATAAGAATTAAGCTAAGTTCACTTATACATAATTAGTTTATAAACTTTTGATACACTCAATCACAACTCAGAATATCACATTTGCAGTGGAATTTACATCTCTTTTTAAGATCAGAATATCTTTTACACATAAGCTACATCTAGCATCAAATCTTAGGTCACACTTTTCTTTCATGTTTTACTCCTATAACAAAGAGAAGAAGATAGACATAGAAAAATAATAACTGTGAGCTATAAGAGCTGAATAGAATATCGGTCCCCTTACCAGGGATTAAACGAGAGAAGAAAATAAAAAAAGAAAATGGAAATGATCACTTGAATCATTTGTTTCAGCACTCGGGAATTATCGTGTCAATCTAAAATTCATAATTATCATCATAAGCATATCACTTATTCACCCTAGTCATATAAGTATACTTAAAAACAAGTAACAATGCTCGAAACTACGTGTCCATCGACTCTTCGGACATTATCAATGTCATTTACTATAGTTATACCCTTTATGATATGACAGTCAATACCTCCATATCAAACAAACTGAGACAATGACACTGTGACACGACAGGTCCCCAGTTCAAGTCTCACGTACTGCTGCACTCAGCAGTTCACTCAAGACTCTGTTACACTTACCATCATATCAATTACATAGAGATGATAGACTATAGATACCCTCAATATTATAATTGTGCTTGAGACTTATTCAATTTCAAAAATAAGCTCTCTTCACTTTTAGCAAAAGGGACATCCGCGAAAGGGGATCAACTAGACCGGAGTTCAGGGTCTCTTGCAGTGAGATACCCTCATATAAAAACGACCTCACAAGGTCGATGGAAAAATGTCACCACCAAGTCACTATATAACACATGCGATAGACACAACGCTCTTTGTGTTTTATACCATTGAGTTATCCCACTAATTATGGATTTACACTCCTTTCACTCACTCATCCTCTTTATATCAGCAAACAAGGCATAACACAAACACACAAATCATCTTATCAAGACATATAGCAAGTGATAGACAATAAGGTATGTTGAAACACATTTTATGTCAAATATAATTAGTGACTAGGACCAAAGATTCCAACGGATATTATTATACTCACGGTATAATAATACGTATCGTCACACACAATAAATCTAAAAGTTACCTTTTACCACAGTTCTTCATATGCACATACTCAGTCTCGTTCTTAAGTGACAACGAACAGCATTTTCAAGTCCTATAATATAATAGGATACGAATATTAAGACATACCCTTGTGAATGATTATTCATCTTATGGAAGTATATTTGTTCGTACTTCTTGAAACACCGTCATAGTAATATTATGTAGTGGTGTCAAACTTTGAGAAAAGTATTTGATACTAAGGAGTTAAGTATATTTGTTCGTACTTTTTGAAACACCGGCATAGTAATATTATGTAGTGGTGTCAAACTTTGAGAAAAGTATTTGATACTTATTTTGATAGTCCATGATGATAATTTTATGTATTTATCATCATTAGAAGTGTTTGTGACCATTTGGAGTTGTTTCGGGATCAAAACCGTTCATTTTCGAATTCTGTTCAACATGATCCTTCGACACGTTTAAATCTATAACTTCTCGTATACAACTTCAAAATTTATTTCGTAAAATTTTAAATGAACTAGACTCTATTCTTTCCATAGAATCATAGTTTTCATCATGAAACCTTATCAATAATAACAGTTTATTAGTTTAAGTTTATATTTTCTGTTAGATCAGATAGTTTGACCTTACTTCACTAATCAGTTCATAAATCCTTGTATACAACTCCAAATATAGATTTTTAAACTGTTTTGAAAATTAGACTTCAAGAGATTTTCATTGATATAAGACTCGTTTTCTAACTCTTTCTATGTAATTCCAAATCAAATCACAAAGTGATTCCTATAATAAATTGTTACAGATTAATATATCCGCACGTTTTGATTTATATATTGAGAATCACAACTCTAAATCATGATCTATCAACTTTATCAAAAACTAGACATGTGAGGATTCAACATATATTAAAATCGGAATTTATCACAAAGCTTATGATTTTTCACAGAGTTTCTAAATAAGTTCTGATGGTGAAGGATCCTCGTCGCCTTCTAACCCTAGCTTCTCGTCTTCTCCTCAGATCTCCTTCTTCTCTTCTCTTGTTTATCTATTTTTTTGCATGACAAGGAGTGTTTTTATATTTGTAAGAAGTTTTTCAAGAAGAAAAGAGCTCCTATTTATAGGAAACTAAATCAATTAAAATAGTTTTTAGTGGATAATTAGTGGATATTTGATGGGTATTTAATGGATAATGAATTTAATTTAGGTAGAGTAGAAATTCACATAGATAAAACTAAGTATCAAAATTAGGTTTAGATCATTTTCGTATAAGTACGATATTTTCGTATTAAGATCGTATTTCTCTGTATTTATGTATTAGGATTGTATTTCATTTATATTTTATATTCTGTCCTTATTATATAGTCAAATAAGCCTTTTAATCCCGTAAAATAAATTATATCGTACGATTATTCACTATTCACGTTAATTATCGTGAAATTAAATTTTACATAATTTTTTGGGTCCTTACCATATCTTTGTCATGATTTTTACAAAAGAATTTTATAACCTCATTGTATAAAGCACGACGTTCAGTAATATACTTTTTTTTATTATTTAAGAAAATAAATTATCTCAAATTTTCTGGATCTTTACATCATCACAGTCTAAAGTATCTGCTGGAGCACTGTATAGCTTCCTTACCTCAACTTAAGTGACTAACTAAGCTGCTTGGTTATGATTTTGAGATCATATACAGGAAGGGAAAGGAAAATGCAGTAGCTAATGCTTTGTCTAGACTTCCCTCCTCTCATTTGGCTGTCGTGGTTATGAATATCTTGTTCTGAGTTGTATGGCAGGATTAGAAAGAGCTGGAATGAGGATGAAAAGTTTCAGAATCTTATTGAAGAGCTGAAATAGGACTCTGGTTTCTCAAAGAAAGTATGCTTGGACTCAAGATCAATTAAGAAGGAGAGGCAAGTTGGTGATTGGGTTTGTTCCTGATTTGAGCTTAGATATCTTCAAGGCTTGGCATGATTCTCCAACTGGTGGTCACTCTGGGGTACAATCAACCTATAAGGGAATGGCTAAGCTCTTTTATTGGAAGGGGATGAAGAAAGATGTTCGAAACTACATTAGGGCATGTGAGGTCTACCATAGGTTCAAATATGAAACTGTGGCATCTCTAGGACTTCTGCAGTCTCTACCTATCTCTGCATCAACTTGGACTAATCTCTCCATGAGTTTCATATCTGGTCTCCCTTCTTCACATGGTAAAGAGGTAATATTTGTGATGGTAGATCGATTTAGCAAGTATAGCCACTTTGTTGTTATGTCTCATCCTTACTCAGCTTCTTTAGTGGCACTTGCTTTCTTGGATCATATGTTTAAATTATATGACATGCCTCAGAGGATTGTTAGTGACAGGGACCCTGTATTCTTGAGTTTTTTTGGAGAGAGTTGTTCAAGGTGCTAGGGGTTCAGCTGTAATTTTCTTCAAGCTATCATCGTCAAACTGACGGGCAGATTGAGGTGGTTAATAGGTGCTTGGATACCTACCTTGAAGGCATGATCGGAGACAAACCAAAGCAATGGGCATCCTGGTTGTCTTTGGCAGAATTGTGGTATAATACCACATTCAACCCTTCGATGCAAATGACATCATTTGAAACTTTGTATAGCTACCCACCTTCTGTGCATATACTTTATGTTGCTGGGGATTCAAGAGTGGATTTACTTAACAAGGTGCTTTTGGAAAGGGAAGAACTGATACAGGTGTTGAGACATCATTTAGAAAGAGCTCAGAATTGAATGAAGACTTCAGCAGATAAAAGACGCTTTGAGAGGGAATTTTCAGTGGAAGAATGGGTATATGTGAAGATAAAGCCTTATAGGCTGCAGTCCTTGGCATATAGATCGAATCAGAAGCTTGCACCTGAGTATTTTGGGCCATTTGAGATAGTGAAAAGCATTGGAAATGCTGCACATACTTTTTGCTTTGCCTGATGATGCTAAGATTCATAACGTTTACCATGTATCTTTGCTTAAGAGAAGGATAGGCACCAGACTGATGAGCTCAACTTTTGCCAAGCTTTGCTGTTAATGAAGTGCAGAAGTTAGTGCCTGTAGCTGTGGTGGACAGGAGCCTTGTGAAGAAGGGGAATGAAGTTGGAGTTGAGATTCTGGTGCAGTGGCAAGGCTATTCAAGTAAGGATGCAACATGGGAAGATTTGAACGAGATGCAAATGAGGTTCTTTGATTGTCTTGGATTGAAATGAAGATGGATTCTTTAACGGCAAAAATCGTTTAAGGGGAAGGAATTGAAATGAAGATGGATTGAAATGAGATGTTGCTCGTCGTCGCTTAAGAACGAGGTTGAACGTGTGCATGTAAAGAACTGTGATAAAAGATAACGTTTAAATTCATTGTGTGTGGCAATGCGTGTTATTATACCATGAGTATAATAATATGCATTGGAATCTTTGGATGTAGTCACTAAATGTGACTGACGTAAAATATTGTCTATAACTGTTGTGTGCTATATGCTAAATATTGAGTGCTGTGGAGTGTTATTGCATGGTGTATATTATGTCTTGTTTGTTGATATAATGAGGGTGAATGTGTGAAAAAAGTGTAAATTCATAAATTGATGAGATAACTCCATGATATAAAACACGAAGAGCGTAGTGACTTGATGTTAACATTCTTTCATTGACCTTTTGGTATGAGGGCATTTCATTGTAGGAGATCCTAGGCTCCGGTTTAGCTGATCCTCTTTCGCGGATATGCCTTTTGCTAAAACTAAATAAAGTTTATCTATAAAATTGAATAAGTCTCGTCAAGGATATAATGATAACATTGAGGATATCTATTGTCTGTCGTCTATGTGTGATTGACATGATGGTAAGTATATCAAAGTCTTTAATGAACTGTTGAGTGCAGCAGTACGTAAGACCTGGATTGGGGACTTGTCGTGTCACAGTGTCATTGTCTCACTTTGTTTGATATGGAAGTTTTAACTGTCATTATCATAAAGGGTATAACGGTAATAAATGGCGTCGATAAAATCTGGAGTGTCGATGGACGTATGAATTCGAGCGTTGTTATGTTATGTTAAATGTACTTATGTGACTAGGAAGAATCATTGAAATACTTGTGATGATAATTTTGAATGCCAGATTGGCATTATAATTTTGAATGTGCTTATGTCACAGTGTCATTGTCTCACTTTGTTTGATATGAAGGTTTTAACTGTCATTATCATAAAGGATATGACGGTAGTAGATGACGTCGATAAAATATGGAGTGTCGATGGACGTATGAATTCGAGCGTTGTTATGTTGTGTTAAATGTGCTTATGTGACTATGATGAATCATTAGTATACTTGTGATGATAATTTTGAATGTCAGATTGGCATGATAATTCCAGAATGATGGAACAAAGGATTTAAGTGATCATTTTTTTTTTCTTTTATTATCTTTTTCTCTCGTGTTATCCATTGTAAGGAGGCCGACAGGTTATTGAGCTCCTATAGCTCCATTTTATTATCTCGAGTTTGTTGATCTCCGATATGATGTTCTCCTTTTCTTGATTGGCCTTGATTTCTCTGTCATTCACCTTTTCGAGTTCCTCGGTAAGAGCAGTGAGAGAATGGTGCAATTGTAAGACCTGTGACTCCATATCTTGATT
>JAOVYX010002352.1:0-40272 GCA_035668315.1 Drosera spatulata
TCCACGCTTTCCTCTCAAAGTTCCAAAACACTTAAGTGAGTGTGAGAGTTAGGCTGACTTAGCTTACTTGAGGCGAAATTTGCTAAGTGCCGCACGAGCTAGAGAAAAAGCCCGTGACAACATGCCTAATAAGAGAGTCTCGGCCTATCTGGGTATCGCCAAGTCTTGAAACTGCTTGCTTTATCCCACTCTGTCTATATTTGTCTTGACTGCTCAATCCCAAAAATCTATGTCCAGTGAATACTAACGGCTCTTCTGCGGGAATTGTAGGGAATAATCTACAGTTTGCAAGGCAAGGAAAAGGTTACCTTGATTATTTCGTCGTAGGTTGTTGCGACTACGATAGGGTTATCATAGGTTCTTCTTCGTGTATGCCAAATATTTCGCTTGTAATGTTTGTAGCTGGTCATCCATTGCCCTTCATCCGAACCCCGATGTATCTTGTCATTGATTGTCAGTTTAATACTCGAGGAATTTCGACATGGAAACACTTGTTTTCCCCAGCCATGTGTTAACAAGGGATTAAGGCAGTGCTAGGTAACTTTTTCCCCTAACGTAACCTAGAGGAAACATCTTCTTGTTAGAGGTGTATATTATTTTCATTTCAATTTAGATACTTTCTGTTTCCACCGATTAAATATCATTTTTCGTGAAATTATTATAAAACACTAATAATAGTATAAATTATATATTTCAATTCGATGTTAAATTCATAATTTCGTCCTATCCTTAAAATGAAACACAAACCTCCTCAAACGTAGATTGAATATTAAAATAGATTAAAATATATAATATATATTAGGACTAGGAATATAAAATGAAAAAGCTGCGTACATCTTGTGTTTTTTTACGCACCGTACTCTTAGGGTTACCATATCATGTGTTGCTTTGGTTTGCTTTCAATACTCTTAATCATGTAATCTCCATTTGGCGGGACAAGGAGAAAATCAACAACAGCAGCGCACCAACGTGTTCCCTCGACCACCGTGGAATTGAATCCACACACAGAGGCACACGCCATGGCTCTCCTCGTCAAACCCTCGCCGTGGCCGTCGTCATCTCCGATCACAGCCTCCGCCGCCCCCGCCCTCGGAATCTCGATTCGCTCTCTCCGCGTGCGGTATTCTCTCCCAAATCGAAGCAAACGACACGATCCACGTTCTCCGTCGTCGTCGTGGTCGGCGGCGGCAGCGTCGATTGGCATAGTCGAGGAGTCTCATCGGCGGGGGAGAGTGAATGCGTTGATTGGAGCGAGGGGAGCGGCGGAGGAGGACGAGGAGGAGGAGGCGGGTGAGGGCGGGGAATCGGTGGGGGCGGTGGTGAGAGTGGTGGCTGTGGTGGGAGCAGGGAGTGTGAGTCCTCTGAAAGGGGCATCGTGGGAAGAGGTCATGCTTCACACTGTGAGTAATGAGTATGGCGGTGAAATCGCTCTTTGATTCTTTCGAATTCGATTTGGATTTTTGTTGTGTGAAGATTATTGGGGGTAGTTTTGAATATTTGATTTGGTGAAGAAATAGGCGTTTTAGATATATATTCGTGGGACTTTTATCGTGAGTTGGGATTTTGATAGAGTTGGTTGTGAGACATTTGTGGTGTAGTTGGTGTTGTGCAAGGGCATATCGTACACTTATTGTTGCCAAGAATGCTACACGGTATGTCGAGTCCAGTTGCATCTTAATTAGGGTCTGTTATGGGGAAAAATACTCAGTAGCATAAGAAACACGAGTATGTTTCCTTAGTGGTTGCGAATGTTTTGTGCTAGTTCTTTCTAAGCGGAGCTCATTGGTTTTAGAGAATCTGTTAGCTACAGTTCCGGCCTCAAAGTTCCAGAGTTGGAAGAATTATCAGTAAGACCGTGTATTGTGTATTGAGCTTTCTTTCCTCGGCTGAGGATTACTTAGCTACATTGCTTCTTTAGGTCTTTCGGTATTGAGTTCGTGCTTTGCAAGTCATCATTGTAGAGAACTAGGTTTCCTCATGCTCCTTGGATAGATAATGGCTTGTTCGCTATGTTCATTGTTTATAGTTGGTGCCATAGTGAATATGGTAAATAATTTATGTCTGCTTTTATTTTTCTTCTTACGCAGGCGAAGCGGCTTAGATGGGTCGAGGAAAGCTTTGAAATGCTTGTATTTACGGATAATAGCTGTCGGTCCGATGGTGAAATGACTCAGAATCTGCTAAAGAAGCTACAACTTGCAGATGTATTGGTTGTTGTTTCGGTTAATAATCCAGAATCCGTAAAGTGGATCCAGATTCACAGTCGCAACATCCCTAATATCATTTGCTTTGAGTCATCTTCTGCTTTAACAAATAAGCTAGGTGGATATCTGATCAGTGATGAAATGAGAGGAAGTATTTTCAGCGGAATAGCCAATATTTCAGGGTCCATGAATACCAAGGGAAGGACGGAGGTAATCCAAACAGTAGCCGAAGCATGGGATCGGCACAACTCGGATGACATTAGGTTTTGTATACTAGTCATAATCAACGCTTATATAAGGCCGGTCTCCGTACTCAACAACTTGAGATCGAAGGGTTTTTCTACCTTGAGCTGCATGGCGAAGAACTGCGGGGCTCAGATCCTCAATTGCCTCTTAGATCCCAACTGCAGGAAAGCACTTCAGTGTTTGAACCAGTGCAGCCCAGTTGACCAAGTGTGCAACTATCGCTGTATCGCGTCTTATGAGAGCCCTGCTCTAGAAGCATTCTCTCTTTGTGTGCTCCAAAAGCACAACTGCTTGCAGCTGGATGCAAAGATACCTGAGAGACCTTATGTGCTTCCAATGGTGAAGTTTCAAGGATCTGAGCTGTGTCATGAGTCTGCTGAAGATCTTTTTGTTGGGTGGTTGGGCGAATTGGATTGGAGCTGGCGTGTAGTGGCAGGACAAAATCCTGCTTATGATCAATTCCCATGCCAATACCAGCTGTTCTATCGTGGAAAAGCTCGAGGATCATTTTGGTATGAGCCGGTCTTTCAGGTTAGGACACTGGATGGGAGAATTGTTTGGAGAAGACGAAAATATCGCGTCAAGAGAGGGACAACTCCAGGGACCTTTTCCTTCAGTGTCCTGGATAATGGTGTAGTCTCAAATGAGTATTGGACTATCGTAGACGTTGCAGATGGTTTGAGCTGGGGATTGTTTCATTATCACGGCGCCGCTCGAGTTGCAGGGCAATCTTATACAGGAGCAGTCCTGGTTAGCCCAGATGGGAAGTACCCAAGGGAGGTTGAAAGGCCAAGATTAGCTTCAGCACTGGATAAATGCGGAATCAAAGTATGGGAGCTGTTTGAAGTTGATAATTGCTCCTGTCAAGGTGCGCCTTTGGGGCTACCTGAAGGGTCAAGTTTTCATCAGAAGATACGAATTGGTGATAGAAAACTTTCCTCCATTTGAGAGCACTGGATATCATAGCCTTAGTTTTAAGGGATATATCATTGTCCAAGGTGTTAAGACATTTGTCTTCAAGGTCGAACAGGGATATATATTAAGCTTCATATATGGCCACCGTGTTGCTCCTAACTTCGCAGGTGGCCGCTGTATGGTGAAGATAGCCATTTGATTCACATGGTACACGTCCTAACGCCGACTGTAATGCTAATATTGGATGACTCACTAGAGTTATGGTGTATGGATTGAGGTCTTGAGGTTTCAAGGCTTTCAAGGAGGTTTAATGTTTCATCAAGTAGTCTCTGACGCTCAGACTTTGGCAAAAGATTTTCATCCAGGTAAGACGCTATACTCGTAAAAGCATTGCATTGTTTCCTTGTCCATATTGTTACGATTCAGGGGAGAATCCAAGGAAGGAAACCATGCTCTAACCGAGACCGAGTATAATATACATGTGAACTAGGCTCAACTGTTAACCCAAAAGCTTAAGCTGATAGATTATTGGTAACTCACATATATATATATTCTTTTTCTTCACGGTCCATGCGGATAAACCTACTCACACATATCCTCAACACATATCCTCAACAGAAATCTACCAGTACTTTTTGCAGAGAGCAGGAAACTTAGATACTCCATGACAGTATTCATATGAATCCTCCTTGGGTAACGTGCTTATTTTATGAAACCTAATCTAGACCGCTTTGGTTGAAATTTTAACTTGCCCTTGAACAGAAGGAAGTCCAAACAGAAGTTGAGAATTGCTGTCTTAGGTAACTGGCGGCATTATGTAAAAAAGTAATTGGATAACTCTCTTCAGGGTTAAGTCTGGCGACTTGAGCTTGTGTTGTTATGTTGGTCGAAGAAGATTGAGATGTTCTTGATTGCTGGACCCCTGATGTATGCATTGTATTCTCAATTAGGCATTGCATGATCACTACTTACTATCGACTGATCTCAATTTATACTCCTTGATTTACTTCTGATCGTGTACCTTCGACCGGATTATATGCAGGCAGTCTAAGGAACAAGGACCTAAGTAACCTCTGAAAGCTTTTGCTCATCGAATCGGCATTAGAATTCCTGCCTGAAGAACGAAAAGAAAGAAAGAAGTGAACATCGCCTGAATTACCTTGACGACTCGGGCTTCTTTCTACATCGCGCATAGGCCCTGTTACATTAACAAGGCTGACTGGTGTTTAGCGGTCGTTATGAAACTTTATGTAAGAATTGCAATAGCTGGATAACATTGTGATAGTCCTGTCTGATAAGATTCAAGAAGACGAGAAGCACGTTGATCGTCAAGAACATACGAATATCTGGTTGTACTATATGGTAACGAAAACCCTTGTATGTACTGATACATATGCTGATTACTAGGATTGTGTATCAAATTACTCATGATTTTGCTTACTGGCTAGATTGTGATCGTTGATCACTTGATTTTGTTTTTTTTTTTTTTTGTTTTGTTACACGTTGACTGTTTGATTGGTTTGCTTTCACTTTCTCTTGTGCTTTAGTATCAACCTCGCTCCTCTTTATGTGATGGATTTTTCCTCTTTCGGCGTTGAATGAAATCGTGTAAAAAGACAAAGCCTTAATGGGCCATGGGGCCCAGGTGATGGGGAAGCCCACGTGCGACTGATGAAGACACTTGAACTATGGGTCTATTCCTATGGGCCCCCATTACTGTTATTGGGCCCATGCTGTCCAACCCATGTTCCCTCTTGGCTATCTATGTTTCCCTCCAAACTTCTGGTAATTACGTGGTTTGTCATGATTTGACGTATAAAAGTTAGCTAGACCAATCCTAGTATTCATTTTGGATCCAGCACAAAAATAAAAACTAGAAGAGTTTTTGAGTCTTCTATTTTTGATTGAAGATCTTGTTTGTATATCAAAAAAAGTATCAACCAAAAATAGATTTACAACTATTGTAGAAAGTAGTTGTATTCGGCTCAATCCTTTTTCATGAGATCCAAAGTTCAACATCCCATAACACATCGGAAAACAGCCCACGAGTGGGAATCATAGCTTAAGAAGTTATCGTGGTGTTGTAGCTACGTTGATCATATCGACTGTAAGAGTAGTCTCTGAAAATGTAAGACTTATTCGCTTACCCTGACTCGTGTTATTAGATTAATATGTTCAATTTGAGTGAATTGTTAGGTGATGGCATATGATTTTCAGAATCAAACAAAGCATGCGGTGACGTGCAAGTGCAGCAACTCCCAGCCTGTCCACGAGTGTCCTCTGGTCAACACGCTTGTGGGGAAACCATATTCAACGCAAACCAGCTTTCCATGCTTCTATTGTTAGTATATTGATGTTATTCGTATGATATTTTGAGGAACTTGGATGTTAATATATGAACATTATTTAATTTGATATAGAAAAAGATTATCCTATGAATTCAAGCTTGACGTTAGGTTAACATGTGCACTGTGCTAAGCTGATGGAGCGGCGCCATATTGTATTAGATAAAAAGGCAAAAGCAACAAACTAGATAAGCGGTGCAAGTTCGCATGAGCTATTAGATTAACGATGTAGATAAATCGAAAGATTCAACTGAAAATGATGATGAAGAATGTGGGAAAAATTTCATTCAGCTGAATCAGATGTTGCTTAAGTGATTCCTATGAAGAATTATTAGCAACGGGTTAACAAGTCAAAACACGAGACAAATGTCACCCCAAACGCGACCTCGTTACCTCGTAAGCCAAGAAGCAAGCTGCATTGGCCGGCACGCTTCGTGCCATGGCAGGACCGAAACCCTTAAACAAGCCTCGAGCACCTTCAGCGGCCACTATCTTTCTGAAGGCGTCGACCGACCCTGTGTACTTCGGTTGCTTGTACTCGTCTACCTGAATAACACTCTTGACGACGTCTGTTGGGTAGACTCCTAGCCAGAACGAGGCGCCTGCAATGCCACCAGCCACGATCAAAGAACCTCTTCCTAGTTCAGATGTGTCCTTGTCTCCGGCCATTAGCTTTTTTAGCCGCTCATAGACACCGAACATGACTGCATTTCCGGGTACCTCACGAGCCATTGTAGGAACTAAGCCCTTAAATAGACCTCTGGCACCCGCTTCACTGAGAACGTGTCGAGCAACGTCTATTGGTCCTCCATACTTGATGGTTATGGGAACCGGACCTGCACCAGCAAGAGCACTTTGCGCCTGTAGCCTAATATCATCATGGAAAGAAATTCAGTAGAAGAAAAAAAAAACCCGTAGAGGCTATGCAAATGTATCGATCTAAAAGTCTACACCGATGGACTATGAACTCTTCACATATACCGCATACCTGCACTTGATCAATTCTGTTGGGCAAGCCAAAAATGACACAGCAAGACCAGCTCCAGCGCCACATACAATCTGCTGGCCAACTGATAGAGTTGAACCAGGTTCCAATCTCAAAAGCGCTTCCATTTGTCCTCTTGCGCTGAATAGGACAGCATTCAACGCTGCAACTGTGGCCAACGGAGCTGCCATGCCTTTATACAAGCCTCTTGGTCCTTAGGCTGCCACTGTCTGCCTCATGGCATCCATGGCACCAGCGTATTTGGGAGTTTGTCCAGGAAGCAGTGCTGGCTGGCTTTGCAGCTTGACCTTAATCGTGTCGAAAGGGTGGCCGACGACTAGCTGAGCAGCACCTCCGACTGTCCCAGCCGCGAGGTCCTTTGCCACATCCCCCATTTGTTAATGCATGAAAAACAAGAAAGAGCTATGAAGATTCTGCCAAACAGTTCGAGCAGAGAATGACCCACCAAAGAGTAGAATCTAGCAGAAAAACAAATAGAGCAAGTCCTAGAAACAAGAATACAGCGTTATCAGAGACAGGAGTAAATTTCACAAAGCACTGTCCTATCCCAGATGGATATCCTAAGCTGGAAAACTTATATTTTCATCATCTCGGTCTTAAACGTCTTCGCAAGTAGGATCAGCCACATGAATCCTTCTCCAATCCCCTAATCTCCATACTGGAGGGCAATCATACTTGAAATTTATAAGTATCCATAACCTTTTCCATCACCTCATTCAACCAGGTGTTTCCTTGTCAACCAATGACAGAGCAGTATGATATGATGCAACAGTTCCTTACGCGAGGCGAATAACCACTGAATATAAACTAGCCACCAAACCAGCAAGATTTCTTGTGAGTTCCACCTCCTTGTACTTCCAAGGGCTTAATATCAGTGGAAACAACCATTGCAGAATTTCCTCCTCATATTAGAGCAGTAGTGGTTCATATTCTGCCGATTAAAGCAGCAATTCTTTGAGATTGGATGAAAAAATTCCCGTAATCTCATATCAGTAAAGCAATTTTCAGCTTGCATTGTTGATTTGAAACTAAGAACCAGAGTGCGATATTTAGATTTACATTCATGCACACCACATCAGAAGATATATCACATCGTTGCATTTACATGTACCAAAACCTGGACAGGGCAAGTTAACAAGCAGGTTTTCGTATATTTCGTACATTTCGATAGTACATTGTGTTTCCGCAAATCTTATGCTAATGGCAATGAGATTCACACTAGCCCTACGGCAACTGAATACCGGATCTCTGATGTATAAGTTTTGACGCTCTAACTAAACTAAACCAAGCCATGAATAATGGTGTACATCTCTACATTTGCCTCATGTCCGAGCCTGAGTTTTCATTCCTAGAATCCAAAGAAACGGTTTTCCTCTTCAGAGCAAGCTCACACTCTCCTCCTGAAGCCATTCATCTTTCCAACAGCCGATCTTACCACCACATTATAGATCGATACTATGAGTAATTCTAATGCCTCATATGAAATTTCAATGTCTTGCATAGCGACTGTAAAACTGATGATCCCAATGGCACCAAAACTAAAACCACATGACGAAAACATTATCCGGTGATAAGAGCAATTTAATAACTCCCTATGCCCGTACAAGGAGATACAAGTAGTGAAACATATGCAAGCCAAACAGCAATAACAATAAAACCCGCAACAAAACATAACGAACACGTTAACTTAACACCACCTAACAAAACCGTGAATAAAAACGATAACATATCGTTGCATGTAGCCGACCCCAGTTCGCCGAACATCCAAATCACACTCACAATCCCCTCACACATTCCACACTCATTTAACCCCATCGAAAAGATCAAATTTTTCTCCCACTACATCATCAAATACCACTCACCCATATAATTTCTCACACAAATTTCACTACCCATCAAATCCCCTACCCCAAAATTGCCCCTCCCATCCACCCAAAGAACATTCAACTTCATTGATCAAATCCAACAAACCCATCTCACACATTCTTGAAGAAATCACTTGAAAGTTGAATACATAAAGGGATAATAGAGAATAGGCAAATGGGTACCTCAAATCAGTGTCAGAGGTTGTTTCCACCGCGGTCACCGGCGCCTTTGGGTGGTCTCGCCGCCGCCGCCGTGGTGGATCAACTCTGTTTTGCTAGAAAAAGGGGGAAGAATAAGCGTTGGTAGCTAAAATGGTGGTCGAAAATGTGCAATTTGCGATTGTTTAACAATGGTGATCGGTGATCGGTGATCGGTGTGGTGTCAAAATTATAAGACGATCATAGACGTCACGAGTGTTAAACAAAAGTAATGGATTCAGATTTAGTCGAGACGACCAGATTTATATGTCATGACTCGAGAATTCTATGTTATGGATTCAGGTTAACCATTGGGACCGACTTACATTATCCTTTTCCATTTCGATCATGCTCACTATAAGTAATCGATTCAATAAGTCTTTTGATGAGACATGATAATATGATTTCTACTGTCAAGAACAAAACCCAATAACAATTTTAGACGACTTCCCTCAATAGCCAAAACGTTCAAGGCATACAAAAATGTGATATTATTACGAGGTGTAATTCAAAAGATCATGCTTGCGATCAAAGATCGATGATACTATGAACTCAAAGTAATTAAGATTTTAGGACCATTAGTTATTCGCTTTAGCGAAGACAAATCGAAGTTTTCCATGATCGAGAATTGACATTGCAATACGCGATCTTTATATGACATTGTTGCTTTTTGCAATGCAAATTGCAACAAGTCCTCGTCCAATAATATAAAGTTAAAGTAACATTGAGAAACTTGGAGGAAAATACAAGAGATTCGAGTGAGGAGGCAGACAAGATATATATTATATTTTTTTATTTGAAAACAAAGACAAAATATAGATTTGATTGCAACTAAAGCAACAAAGTTGTTAACATCCAACTAAATACAGAAGAATTCAATCCGGGAAAATACAAGAAGTATATATTTATTTATCATCTTATTGATTTTACAACAACATTTTAACTTTTGTCATTGTCAATACAAAATTTGATCTACATGACACCACCACCAATCGAAATCTTTCATTAATTTATAATAAAATATCAATAATAATTTAAGATATTTATTTTAATCGAATATATGTTATAAAACGACAGACATCATTTAAAATGAAAACGAAATTTCATATTCAAATGAATAAAATAATAAATAATATATAAACGTTTTAAAAAATATGAGATCAATACTTTCCGGGTGGAGGGAAGAAGAACTTTGTACTTTTAAAACTTAAAAAAAAAAACCATGTGTGACAGAGGCAATTGATTGCTGATATTGATAGTAGGGAAATCAAAAAGATATTATAAACATATCAACAACTTATAACTCATCAAATATTAAGAATTTCTTAATTAAATAAGTCCGCTTAATATTGAGGAATGATAATATCAAAACAAAAACTCTTTCATTTAAGACGCTACACTATATTTTTTTCCCCCACAGTATTACACTTCTTTCACATGATATCTTAGACACATCAATTCTTGTTTTAGATTATTAAATTCCCTTTTAACATTTTTATGTTATTTAGGTGAAGTTTGAATGTTGATCTCTCTTGCTGGGTTTTCCCCGGATCTGTAAGACAAAATCAACGACAAGCTAGCCTCGATTTGATCCAGACCGATTTCACTGCTAGCATTATATAATTGGCTGGCAAAATAGCACCATTGAAAACTACCGTTTTGCATCCACTGCATTAATTATTTTTGCTATGCTTGTATGCTTCAACTTCATCACTATACCATAGATACAGTTGCAATGCTGTACAGTACATGTTATACGTACAAACTACAAAGGTGGACTATACAATGGAAAAAGACAATACGAAGTGAGGAAAGTGCGAAGTGAGGAAATGAGAGACTATTACAAGCATTAGGTGACCTTTTCTAACGCGATATATTTCATCCCGGTGTCATGGAAGACTAAATGAGGATATTGTTAGATATACATTTATGAATTGCTTAATAACATATTTAGACAGAATTGATTACTGAATATGGTGTCGGAGCAGCTCAACAAACGCCTGGATGTATATTAATTAGGGACAACTTTTTGTTCGTGTGTATGTGTCCATGCGGTTAAACAACCTCTAGTCCAATATTGCTACACATAAAGTACAAAAAGCCACACGAATACGGGATAAAAAGAATCCTTTGTGAATACTTACCCATGCAAGCACTCGTTTTGGTCCAAAAGAACCAATGAGCGACCTATAAACCATGTGGTATTTTCCATTTTTCCTTTTGTTCCAAAGAAAAAGAGTCCATTAGAATCTATGAATTCCTTGAATATATATGGCAGGTAAAAGAAAATGTGGGCAAAAACCCCAAAGGGCAGTATAGAGTAACATGAACCATCCAATGATAGGATACATCATAACCGCCTTTTTCTTCCACCGAAGTTCCTATCTTTCATATATATATATATATCCATATTGAATTGATAATTTTATATATATTCTCAACAATCGTTTATTTATGTTTGCTTGACCTGAATTGAGACGATACAAACTCTCTCTTTGACCTGAATCCCACTGAAGGAGTTCGAAAGATCGAAAGCAGACATAAATAGCAGGAGTGTCCCATTTAGCTCAAAACCCAAGTTAATAAATTATGGATTGTTCAAACCTATATATTGCACAGTATTATGTACACATCTAACTTACATATATTCTCATATGGTCTTGATAATGTGAATGAGCGGTATAGATTAACTTGTTACAAGGAATCCGACAAACGAGTACAGTATCTGTGATCAAAACACATGCACAAGTCAAATGAAACATTGTAAAAAAAGTGAGCAATGCAAGTGACACTTGATGCTACTTAAAATGGAGAAGTATAGTTGGGTGACATTCAATGCACAGTGCCAAAACAAAAGGACAAAAAAAATTAACAGATGAGGGGTGTGAGATTGAAGAAGACTGGTGAAGAAAAGGTGCAAAATAAAGGAGCCCACCACTTGGTCTCCATCAATGAGGTCACAGATCAAACAGCTGTGTATGTGAATTTGAGTTTCCCACTTTGTGGATTAGACCCTCTGTGTGTCTCTTGTGTGGAGTAGATATCATCTCATACTGTATTATACAATCGCCATAATCCAGATAATCTTATCAAAACGGATGCGATAATAAAAAGTATTGTCTCGAGACAACATGATGGAATTCATGGTTTCATACTCGCACACGAAAAGAGAAAAAAAAAAAAAAAAGTTGATACAATGATAGATCGATAACATGTCAAGAAAATAATTCTAGTTCTAAGAATAGTTCTACGAACGGGTTTATACCTAGACGCCGACTATGTACAAGTTGGATGGACCGAGGACAAAAAGACATAACTGAGATCAAGAGAACGAAGAAAGAAACCGGTCCTATGTAGTGTAGATTACATACAATAACTTGTTACAAATGCGAAACAAGTGAGAATTTTGTAATACCGTTGCAATGTGGCAGACGTGGGAAAATTTTGTGAAGAACTGAGCAAGTATCGACGGGATGCTCCGTCGACTGATTCTGTTTCTAGTTCTGGATTATACGCTGGTTTCTCTTCAAAGAATAGCGCGAACTGGGACTAGGGCGACCGATGTTTTGTTTGAGCTATTGCTTGCATACTTCGGGGACTTCCTTTATGCTCATATCTACACTGTCGATCGTGCCAAAGCTCGCTCCCATTGTGCCGAAACTGCCATTTTCGGCTCCTATTGAGCCTGAATCCAAGCCGGATCCGGCTTGGATCTCTTTAAACATTGCCATGACTTGGATCATTGTTGGTCGTCTCCATGGCCGGTCATCTAAGCAAGCACAGGCCACCTTTAGGTGCTGCAAGAGCTCTATTTCTAAACTAGGGTCTTCTTTCATAAGCTCGGGATCAAACACATCGCTTATTTTCAGCTTCGCGTGCTGCTTTACCCACCCAACGAGATTATTGTCCCCGAAATCTGATGAATCTGTTGGCTGCTTCCCTGTTAGCAGCTCAAGTAAAACTACCCCGTAGCTATAGACATCGCCTTTGGCGGAGCATCTGAAGCTCTGATAGTATTCTGGAGGGACATAACCGGGTGTTCCTGCTAGTGTGCTTACACTCAGATGAGTGTCCATCGCGCTCACTAGCCTTGCCATCCCGAAATCAGAGACCCTCGCTTCCAAGTTCTCGTCGAGGAGCACGTTGCTAGACTTCATGTCCCTGTGGATGATATGGGGAATGCAATTATGATGAAGGAATGCCAAGCCCCTCGCTGCACCGATTGCTATCTTCCTCCTCACAGCCCAACTCAGCTTTATCCCAGCCTTCCGTCGATCCTGGAGCACATCTTCGAGGCTTCCATACTTCATGTACTCATAGACTAATAGCCGTTCTTCCCCGACCTTGCAGTAACCAAGGAGAGGCACGAGGTTTCGGTGCTTGATCTTGCCAATGGTTTCCATTTCAGCAGTGAACTCTCGATCACCCTGGCCGCTAACATGTATCAGCTTCTTGATCGCCACAATGCTGCCATCCTTCAACTGAGCTTTGTACACATCGCCGAAGCCTCCTGACCCAATGAGACTGTCATTGTGAAAGCCATTGGTTGCTTCCAACAGATCCGCGAAAGTGAGCTTCCTGAGCGGCTTCTCAAACGTGGCGAGATTGATGCTCAGTGCCTCACGGGTGCTGGTGAACTTCCAAGCTGAATTCGCGGTTCCTGAATGAGAGTTGCCATCCACATGAACATCAAGCGCCGCTTCCTGCTTCTTTCTTCTCTTCCTCATCTCAACACCAACAATGATCAAACCAAAGATGCAGAACAATGAGAACAGCAGCCCCATCGCGACACTACCTGCAAGGGACGCCTGTCGCCGGTGCTTCTGATGCTGGGAACCAGCAGAACCTGAACTACTATGGCACTGCGGGAGAGGGTAACCACACAGGCCTGAGTTATTGGAGAATCTGTATGCCGGAAACGTCTCAAACTGTCCTGTGTCGGGAATCAACCCCGAGAGGTCGTTATTGGATAGATCAATGTCGGTCAGCAGGGTGAGTCCGGTGAGTGACTGAGGAATCTGACCTGAGAGATGATTATAAGAGAGATCGATCAGCCCGACATTCTTCAAGTCTCCCAACTCCTCAGGAATCGGACCGGAGAGGTTGTTATGAGCCAAATTCATGATGGATAGATAGTACATTTCCCCGAGTTCCTTCGGAATACTACCCTCCAATGCATTGTATGACAAATCAAGGAAAATCATCGACCCATTGTGGTTGAACGTCGCAGCTGTATCACCGCGATATATCCTGGTGAAGTTGCAAGACCGCCTTGTCGGGATCCTATCCAACGAAGCCTGCCTAATCCCACCAAACTCTAGCAGATTCCCCGCGCCATGACACTCCTTGCTTCCGTCGTTCCTCAAGTATACATACTTCTTTCCTAACACTAACCCTCCCGGCATGTTCCCCGACTGCTTAGCAAGCGTATCAGGAATCGTGCCATTCAACATATTGCTATTCAGATCGAGCCACAACAAGCTCTTACAATCTCCCAACTCGGGCGGGATGTTTCCCTGGAACGAGTTGTTCCCGAGCTTCAGGATCACTAGCTTATCCAGCTGACCAACCCAAGACGGAATCCGACCGCTCAACTGGTTATTCGACAACGATATCCAGCTCAAACTAGTGCAGTTACTCAACTCGGGCGGGATACTCCCAGTCAACTGATTGTAATCCATGATCAAGTTCTTCAACGACTTGATGTACATCAGCTCCTGCGGGATCTCCCCGTGGAGCTGATTCATCCAAACTATCAAGTCCTCGAGCAAGGGCAACGATCCCAGGCTCGAGGGGATTGTCCCCGACAGGTAATTGAAACTCAAATCAAGCGACACAAGCTGCGTACAGTTCCCCAAACTCGGCAGTATAGGGCCTGTAATCAAGTTATTCTGAAGATACAGCTCTCTCAAGCTAGCTCTCCCGTTCTGGCAAAACCCTGATGGGATTACACCCGAAACATTGTTCGAGCTCAGATCGAAAACCTCTAACCCTGAAATCCCTAACACAGAACTCGACAACACCCCGACGAAGTTATTAAACCCTAACACCAATCTCTTCAAGCTAGCCATGTTCTTGAACACATCAACAGGAAACATCCCAGACAAATTGTTGTAAGAAACATCGAAGACCTGCAAATTCGAGCAAGCACCAAACCCAGACGGGATTCCACCAGTTATATTATTATACGACAGGTTCAACTCGATCAATCCCTCACAAGCCTGGGCCAGTGAGTCCGGGATCTCGCCCTGGAACCCGTTGCTGCCCAGATCGAGATAACTCAGATTCGATGTGGGCAGCTCGGGAATTAGACCGAAGAACTGATTCCCACTCATGTTCAAGTAGTTGAGCACCTCACAACTCCCCAATCCAGCGCCCGAAAACCCATCAAGCTTGTTACCAGACACATCAAGATACTGCAGATTAGCACAATCCCCCATCGAAGGGACCGAACCCGAGAAGTTGTTCCACGAAATGTCTAAGTGAACCAGACTATTACACGACGAGAACGACAAATTCCCATTTCCGCTGATTTTGTTTCCCCTGAGGGACAAGTAACTCAACCGAGAACAACCGCCCGACAACAACCACGGCAACACAGAGTCTCCGGCCAATCTGTTGTTCTCGGACAAGTCAAGATGCCGAAGTGACAATCCGAGCCCGAAACCTCCCGTCGAGTTCCCAACAGACGAATCCAATAGATTCCCCGACAAATCAATAACGGATAGCGACTTGCAAGCCGAGAAGTACCCGAGATCAGTGAATGGACCCGAGATGGAGTTTCCGGACAGATCGAGCTCGACCAACGACGGAGAGCACATACCCACCGGAACCAGACTCCCCGAGACGTTGGTCCCTGAGAGGGATAACACACTAACCGTCTCAAGAACAAGTAAATAAGATGCAATCGATGAAACAGTCGAGCCGAGGAAGTATCCGGTGAGGTTGAGGGAGCTGATTTTGCCCGCGGCGGTGCAAGAAACACCGGCGAAGGAACAGGGTGAAGTAGCGGTGGAAACCCAGTTGGAGAGAATCGGAGGCGGGTTTGGGAGGGATGATTTGAAGGCGAGCAGATTCTGCAAATCCTTTGAAGCTGCTCCACCGACAAGAGTGAATCCAACAAGAAGACTTGTGATTGAGAGGAAGAGGTGGAATGGGTTGATGGGTTTCTTCATGGTTGAGGTGGGTTTAGAGGGAAAATGGGTTTAGTGGGGATTTGGGGATGCAGCCATGGGTGATGACAGATTGAGTGAGGAGTGATGAGAGGTTGAAGATGATGATGAGGGGGAATGGAATGGGGATGAGATGAGGGGAGTGGTCAAAAAGATAGGGTGTGGTGGTGAGTGTATATTTTGTTACATTGTATGATTAAGAAAACTTTTTTGATACTATCATATGGGATAACAATCTTTCTCACGCATGTTACATTGGCAAGATTCGTTGCATTTCGTCCTCCATAAATTAAGATGATCTAAGCATATTGATGGGATTGCTCGCAATATAATCGAGAAGCGATTATGTTGTGTTAAGCAATATTTTCTTCAATTATATATTTCATAATTGTAATTCTCACCTTATTCATGTGTATGACAAAATTATCTCACTTATTGTATGGTAAGAATAATGAAAAGGGAAACTTTGTATTGAATCTAGATATTGGCAATGCAACATTAACCCAGGATTTTAAATACATTAGGATCAGTTCATACAATTAGATGTCGATTTCATATTCTCAAATCGTCTGCTCATATTAATTCTTGCTATGAACACAAGAGATTATGTAATTTGGATGACACACAATACTTATATGTAAATGTCTACGTTGATATCATAATATAATTGTTTTAATGGGATTTGATGTGGTAAGGATAGAAAAAGGAAAACTTTGTAGTGAAGATCTAGATATTCGTTACATTAATCCTCGATTTTAAATACATTACTATTTAATTTATACAATTATATGTCGGTTTCATATTCTCAAATCGTCTGTTTTCACTAATGCTTGCTATAAACATGAGAGATCATGTAATTTGGATGACACACACTACTTATATGAATTAAAATGTCTACATTGATATCATAAGATAATTGTTTTAATGAAGTTTGATGTGATATTTTGTGTTAAAATTTCAATTCGAAATCAATTAATAATTAAACAATCATAATCTTTTATGCATAAAAGGATTTCGATTAAAAAGATTTTGTTGATTCAGCTCTGCATCTTATTGATATATCATCGAATTCCTATCCTATTATGTATATGTAATGAGTTTGTGTTTTAGAATATGCATGTGAGTTTTACATTTTGAATCGATAACATGGCAAAATTCTTATAGTATCCTTTATTTGGGATACTAGTCCATATTTATTGGTATAATGAAAATGGGGGCACACCAGCTGGATCAGCTCACATGCCATGTGACTGTCGCTCTCTATCTCGCTCTTTGTTTTTTGAGTTTTTTCTTTTTATTTTATTTTTGTTTCTTTTTGAGATATGCATCAATTTCTAATTTCTATCCATCCACCGTTGAAAGGGAGAGGGTTGAGTGAATGATGATGCGAGAGAAAGAAGGAGAGGAAAAGATTGAGAGGGGAAGTGAGAGAGAGAGAGAGATTTTTTGCTATATTGGCTTCAGCCTGTTATGATAGTAAGATTAGATTTGGGTAGGGCTATTATGCTTGACCTTATTATAACAAATGATTGATGCATTATTTTTGGCATATATTATAACAACATCGATAATTCATTTTTTTTTTTATTTAGCGATGGAAGAATGATACGATCAACCAACGATGAAATTGAATTTGACCGAACATTCAATCATTATTGGTTTTTTTAAATATTACGATGAGCTTAATAAGTTTACAATATGATGCAAGAACCATACCGTTTGATATACTTTTTTTGTCTTTTATAATCAATTTGTATGTTTTCATAAATATAATTCCTTGATGTATTTTCTTTGACTCATCGGTTTAGATTTTTTTATATAACTTATTTTTGTTCAAGAATTAAGAGCATATATAAGTTACTTACTAAACAAACATCGACACTGGAAAACACATACGCGCTATCTACTTATACATATTCTACTATAGTTAGGCATGCAAACTTTACAACAATTTTATTTCTCGAGAACTGCACTTCAATCTGACTTTTGATGCATGGAAACATGATATCTTGAATGTGCAAGTGTGTAACAAATATTTTATGTCACCTTGGTGCCTTGATATGCGCTCTACGCACCAAATAACAATGGATTAGCCAGTGTGGATTAGAATATTAGATTTGCTCAACTATTAATTAACCAAGGGTTGATTAACTTTAATGCTTTGAATGTTTTTGTTTATAATCAACTTTTATTTATTTTATGATTTTTTTTAGCGTCTTTTGAGTTTTGTCCCGTAATGGGAAATTGGGGGGTTGCCTTTGCTGTGCGTACGTGTGTAGGACGATGGTGCCATGTCTCTGTGACTCCACATGTCACTCTCCTTTACCCTTTTTTCACCTTGTCGTTTTTCTTTTTTCACTTGTGTTCTATTCAATTGTTAGATCTACCGTCATTTCTTTTGTAACTATTCGGCGAACACTATTTGCACTCTCCGGTCCATTTTATTTATTCACCAAATTTCAATATAAATATTTTTTTCGTCTTATATTAATTATCATGTTTTTTTTATTTTATAATATAAAAAAAATTCAAATCAATTTCATGTCATAATACACTCATCAATTAAATATTACAGTAAATTTCATCATTATCATAATTTTTTTTTCCTTCGTCAACATTCGTACAAGTTCAACACATGTAAATTATAATGACATATTAAAACGATTCGATTAATGTGGAACGGAACAATAAAACATTTAGATTTTGTGTATTATCAATGTAATTTTGACTCCTCATTATTAGATAAGAGTCATTATTGGGAAATTTATAGAGAAAAACTATAAATAATTTGAATTACATTTTTCAATTCAAATTATAAATTTTTGTTGCATTGTTAAGATGGATAGTGAAAAAAAATAAATCATTTGCAATACTTATTTTGGGATGTTGGGAGAAGTACAACACAAAGATAATACACATATAACCAACTTGGGTTGGTCTATTGGTGTTCGACTCAACATTCTTCTTCAAGGACTTGGGTTTTAATCCCACTAGCCTCAAAATCGATGGAGAGACGCCTTGTCAGTGTCCGGGGGATTAGTCGAGGTGCTTCTTCTTCAAGGTTTTGGGTTTGAATCTCACTACCCTCAAAATCGATGGAGGGGCGCCTTGTCAGTGTCCGGGGGATTAGTCGAGGTACGCGCCAGCTGATCCGGACACCCTCATCACCAAAAAAAAGATAATACACATATATCGAGACAAACTTATATTTATGTTGTTAGATCAAATACTCCATTATTTTTCTTCATAATCGTATACTGCAACAATGGTGATAATTTTCAAGCATCAATGATGAAATTTTGTTAATAACCACGAAAAACCAAATCCGTTAAAATATAAGTTAAAATGACAAATTATTGTGAGTAAATTGTGTCGGACAGATTACTATTGAATGCCACAAAAAGAATGTAAAAATGACTTGACTTTACCACAAGTTACTCCGCATAAGCGTTGAACATCACATTATTAGTCAGTCAGTCAACGGAGGATCAAAAAAAATGAAAAAAAAGGTTTGGTGGACAGCAATTTGGATTAATTAATAAATGTGATAATAGTGATGCCATTAAATACGAGTGAAAACGATTCGTTTGTCACCACTCTCACTGACAACCCCAACAAAAAAATGCGCAAACAATAAAATATCCCCTTCATTTTATATAATTTCGTTTAAATTATTTCAAAAAATATATATAATATATTTTATTTATTAATAATTTATATATAAAAAATCAAAATATTCATCATCTGTTACAGTATTTTCGTTATCGTATTTCATATTATTATAATAAATCTCATTAATATTTAAAAGATATTTTTTCTTAATTAAATTTCACATAATTTTAATACACACATAAAATCACGTATCACATTAACATATTATCTATAATATAAAATAAAAAAAATACTTAAAATAAAAATGGAGAAAATAAAAAGTGAATTAAAGAGTTTCCGCGTGCGGGAGAATGGGGGGAAGGGAGAAGAATTAGACCCATCGCAATCCATACCAAAAGTTATTTAATGTGCAAATGAAAGCAGATTGTCAATTAATTAAACAAAATTACAGTGATGTAAATATATTACCTAAATAATTATAGGTCGGTCCTAAAATGTTAGAAACAAAAATATATGATGAAAGAAAACAAAAAAAACGAAACGTATCTATGTAATCTTATCAAGATACGACATTTTTATAACACAAAATGATACACGAATATCTGATCTTATGGTTAGAAAGAAAAATAGATTATCATTGAATCAACTCCATTTGAATAATAAAAAAAAAAACATTTTACGATGTAATATAACAACACATTGTTAAAACAATATCCTCGTTGGTTTCAGTGAGTACATTTGCTTATTTGTAGTTTAAAGTAGTTGCATTTACAAGTTGTGCACTATGTGTTTTCGCGTTCCAGAAACCACATTGTGCATAATCCATATTAATTTAGACGAAAGAAACCCATGTAAGTATTTTTTAAGTAAACTTATCCTGTTGTTCAAAATTGAGAAAATTAAAATCCATGATAAAAACAAAAAATCAATAATAAAAATCAAATCACTTTACAAATGTTTTATTTTTTATTTTTATAAAAGAGATCCTGAATACAACACTCGGATGAAACATCAAACAAAAAATATAAACTGAAAACCATGTTTTATAGTGATTGTTAGGTATTGTTGTTCAAAAATATAATAACCAAAATCATGCAATAATTGAAACAACCAATAACGAAAAACGAAATCACTTTATAAAATAAAATAATTTTTTATCAGGGGATATTAAATACTATATTCAGATAAAATAGAAAACAAAAACAGAATTTTTGTTTTATTTTCTATTTTTCGCTTCCATTTCATCTGTTTTAGAAAAAAAAATTATAAACAAACATTTTTGTTTCATCAACTAATGAAAAGAAGAAAAAAATCAGAAACATACGTGATACCAAACAGACCTTTAGTTTTTTATTTTCTGCTTCATCCGCTTTTAAAATATAAATCGAAAACATACATCTTTGTTTCATAAATCAACAAAACAAAAATAAAAAATTTTTGAAACAGAAATGATGTCAAATAGAATACTCAACAAGCCATCTTGATCAAGACTTTGGAAAAATGACACCTATAACAAATTAAGAATGGGAAGTCACGTGGTGTATTTAATTAATACGCGATTTCAGGGCAATTTTCGATTTTAATAACTTTGGTTTAAAAAGTTATTAGTTGTAGTATAAGTCATCCGCACCAACAATGCCAACCCCGAAAGTGCACATGGCTTGCAGGGAGATTTGTGAATTCAAGAAGATAACAACGAGGCTAATGTCTATTCTATCTTATATTAAAATATGATTATATGTTAGGCAAATTATAATGCTTAGCTTGATATGTGTGTGGTGTATATCAAGTGGGATTTTTTAAATTTATTTCATCGATTCTCATGTAGAGATTTTGATAGGAAACGGACCGGGGGGTTGCCAAGATTCATGTGCGCTGAGATATTTTTTATTGAGATTCGGCGGATTTCTTTCTTTATTTTTTTCTAGTTTCCAAATGGTTGTTTGATAAAATAATTTTTTAAATTATGAAAATTAAAACTATTAATAGAAATATAAAATTAATAACAAAAATAAAAAATATTTTATAAAATAAAATATTTTTTTGTGAACAAAATCTTAAATGTTACATTCATATGAAACATAAAATAGAAATTGAATATCATTTTTGTTGGTTTTATGCTTTCCACTTTTGTGTCATCCATACATAAAACAGAAATCATTCCGAAACAGTTTTTTTTCATTAATCAGTAAAACAAAAATAGAAAATTAAAACTAACAACAATACCAAACAAACCCTAACTTATTTCAATAAGGATTGATTTCGTGGACGTTTAAAAATTAAAATAAAAATAAAAACATATTCTCTCCATCCCATAATAGATGCACCATTTTGACATGACACGCATGTCGATGTAAAGTTTTACATGCGTACAACAACGATCAAACATTTTTTTTTTAAATTTATCGTGAAACATCAATGTTTATGTAAATTACGTATTTCAACCTAATACATATTACAGGACGATTAGACGTGATTTGATATGAAAACGAGATTTAAATTCATACGTATAGAATAATACAAATTACGTATATGTTGCATCTATTGTGAGACTGAGAGAGTAGATGATAATACTTTTTTGTTTTAACCATAAGGTCAAGGAAACTGATTACCACAAAATAATATTTATCTTTTAATTATTATGACGGAGATATAAATTCTTTAAGAGATTCAGAAAGATAATCATGAGGGAGTTAGTATAATATAATCCTATGCAAAGATATAGGATTTTTTTTCTTACTTTATCTTCTTATGTAAATTTCCTTAAAGATACGGTTATCTAGGTGTCATGTAAAAGCCTATAAATATACCCTCCATCTCATATACACATACACAATATCCAATACAAAGTTGTATTTTTTTTTTTTCGCTTTTGGTTTTGGTCATTGACAAACGATCCCATCATCACTATCATCTAGATCTACGGTTAATAATCGTATGATTTTCATGCAACTCCATGTTTGTTTCGATTCTCAACTATTTGTATACCAAATATCTGGAAGATGTGAAATCAGAGAAAAGTTGTCCGAATACAGAGATGCTGCCAAAGATGTTATTAAGGGATTTGCTGAATTCCAAATTCGATAAATCCCTCGGGGGGAGAATGGGGCAACAAACACTCCAAGCAGAAACCTAAGTACCACTAATATCCTTTACAATAGATTATACACTGAAGTCGTCTCATCATCGAGGAAAAAAGTTATGGAAACACTTAACCCAATAGATTATAAACAGTCCTGGATAGATGACATAGTTTATTACCTCCAAAATGGATCACTCCTAGAAGACTACAATTCCACACAAAAATGAAAAAAGAAAGACACCTTACTTTATAGTTATCAACAATCAACTATACAAGAGGTCATCCTCATCTCCTCTTCTTAAATTTCTGGGACCGACTAGAGCACAATTCATCCGCGAAGAAGTCCATTAAGACATATGTGGAAGTCATAACGAAGCACGAACCCTTAACTTCAAATGTTTAAGACGGGGATATTTTTGACTGACCATGAAGAAGGATGCCCAAGAGTATTGTTTAAAAATATAATAGAAGTCAAAAAATAGCCGACTTACCTCACCGACCTGCCTAAGACCTAACACCAATAGAAATCTCTTGGGTTTTCGCACAATGGGAAATCGATATTTTAGGTCATTTTTCCGATGGCACCATCCCAAAAGAAGGTTTTCGAATCAGTTGCCAAGATCACAGATAAGGTAATGAAGAGTTTCGTATGGAGGTTAATCGTTTATCGATTTGGAATACCACGTACTATTATTTCTGACAACGGTCTCCAGTTTACCAATTCAGATTTTTCCAACTTCTACAGGAAGTTCAAGATTGAACAAAAGATTTACATCGGTGAAACATCCACAAACTAATGGCCAAATCGAAGATATCAATAAGGAGATTAAGAAAATGCATTAGCCAAACGAATCCATGAAGGTAAAGGGTTATGGATAGAAGAACTCCCGATGGTCTTATGGACGTACCGAACTACGCCAAAAAGGTCAATGATAGAAAGTTCTTTTAGCCTACCATTTGGAGTAAAAGCAATGGTTCTTGTTGAAATTTTGGAACCATCAGCTCGGGTTCAAAACTATTCTCCTGAATAAAATAAAACTCGGATACAACAAGAGTTGAATTTCCTACAAGAGCATCGTGACATGGTCTCAATCCGGCAAAAAGATTTTCAACAAAGGATGGCGAGATACTTCAATGTAAAGCTAAAGCCTAGAAGTTTTCTATTGGGGGACTTGGTCTTAAGGTAAGCCGAATTCGAAATTCGGATGATTCGGGTGTAATACCCGAGAATTTTGGGAGTTTTGAGATGAATATATAACGTTACGATTTTAAAATAAATCGTGCTTAAAGATTATATATTTAAATCTAAGAAAATATTTGATTAATTAAATCAAATATGACGATGGAATACTCGGATAATTGCTTGAACGCGCCAATAAACGTTACGAACGAATAACGTTATAAACGTTGCGCGCAAGGACAATCGATTTAACCCAAAAACAATGAATTATGACTCGGGAGGTCATATCTTCATACACGGAATAAATCTATCAATGCAAATAGATTTTTTGTGGATTAATATTATGAAATTTGGGTGAATACGTCCGGTCGCGCCTGGGACGGTCTTCTGACGAGGAAAAATACATTTTTTTGCCCCGAATCTTAAACCTAAATGCGTATTTGAGATATATAACACATACCCATGGAAATATATCGTCAAACGTGCATAAACGATCACGTTTGACATATGTTGGGGTATCTGGGGTTGAAATGAACTAGAATGCACCCTTATAATGTATATACCCTCAGGGGAAATAAATGAAAACGACCGATAAATAATTAATAAAAAGGGAACGGGGGATGTGGAACATAGTTACACTATCCATGTGAACTAATGAAAACCAAACAAATAAGAAATATCGCCTCCTTGAACTGATAAGGACGGCATTGACGTCTCTTGTGGATCATTGGTCGTTTTCTTGAATTTGTTGAGAAGGTCGAACATGGTATCCATTCTTCGATCCATTGCGATCATCTGTATGTTTGAATACCCTTGGTGGTTTGGGTTTGAGCCATTGCACTCCTGTATTATCACCAGAGTCATCATCATGGGTGAGAAGTAGCTAGGGAGCGATGGGCATCCCCCATCCTCTTTGCATGCATGCAGCGGCTTCTACGCCGTTATGACGGGGCCACGGGTTGCTCTCTGCGGGGAGGCCTAAATTATCTCAATACAGGCAAACGATACCTCATTGAATGCGCACAAGAGGTGCAAGGCGACGTACAGAGTAGGCAGGTGCGAAAATAGAATCTATTGGGTAACCCGACTGACGAGTGACGCTTTATCTTAACTCTGTACTCCGAGTCGGTCATATCCTTGGCATCATCGTTGCTTTTGAGTCGAGTCATGAACCCTAATTATCTGCAAAAGAAAGGAATGACTCTTAAAAGCGATACAAAGCCATGTAAAGAAATTAGAAACGATATTGTGTGATATGACGTCCATATTTTCTTATATATATAAAAATATTTTAGGGACTTTCGGCGGTCGCCATAACCGTTAGCGGAAGTTCCCTGTAATTGGGATTCATACACCTGAGGTTACTAAGCTTCATTAGCTCACAGTTATATTTTTCAATTGCAGGTACGCCCCCAGTAGCACCTGAAGGCTCTTAGAGAGAGCTTGCTTGTATATAGATGAATCTATGTACTTTACATATTATGGCAGATCAGACGTCTATATCGTTTAAGTGTAATAAACGATCTGCATAGTTTTCGCTTAAATGTTGTAACTAAACAGATATTCGGTTACTGTTCATAGTTCCTTGACTTCTGTACCCCTGAAACCCATTTGGTTTGTTTGGCCTTATCACGGACCGGGTCCATGACGGCATAACGCTCACGTGTCTTCCGATGCGGAAAGTCGGGGGCGTTACATCGGGACAAGCTATCGGACAAATAAGAAGGTCCATTCCAAGTTTCAGCAGTCCTAAACCAAGGGGGTATGAACTAACTCGGCCAAATGGATGGCAACTTAAACGAACTTTCAACACAGACGACCTGAAGTTCTACAATCCCTGAAATGATGTATCTGTAATGTCTTACTATTTACTTTACGAACAATTCACGCATTCTTAATAGAATTTCTTTTCCAGCATTCAAACGAAAGTTTCTACAATGCTCAAATCAAAATCAAACCTAAAAGGAGATTGAGGATATCCAAGTGTAAATAAGATCTCGAATTTGGAGATGACCCTTAAATACGCCATCCATAAGTGGATGGAAACGAAGACCAAATAAAACTTAAGGTATCTAAGTTGGAATGTGATCTCTGACTTGTAGTGATCCTTAGTACATCACCCATTAGTGGGTAGAAGTGAAAGCAAAGGACAATACCAGGGTTGGACAAGGGCTTCGATCTAAAGACACTACCTAATTCCAACGTCTATAGGAAGAAGAACCCTAGAAAATTGGAATAAAGTTCCTAAAATAAGGAATGATATCAAAAGAAATCATAAATTCCTAATGAGATCTCGAATGATAGCTGAAAATGGACGTCGAAGAGGAAGTACCTTCAAATAAGATAAAGTAGAATGCAAGGACGGATGAAGTCGATCAAAGTAAAGCAAAAAACAAGGTAACATCTTTCAAAAGCAAACGGTTACAAATAGAAACATTCTAGGACAAGGGCTTCGATCTAAAGACACTACCTAATTCCAACGTCTTTAGGAAGAAGAACCCTAGAAAATTGGAATAAAGTTCCTAAAATAAGGAATGATATCTAAAGAAATCATAAATTCCTAACGAGATCTCGAATGATAGCTGAAAATGGAAGTCGAAGAGGAAGTACCTTCAAATAAGATAAAGTAGAATGCAAGGACGGATGAAGTCGATCAAAGTAAAGCAAAAGACAAGGTAACGTCTTTCAAAAGCAAACAGTTACAGATAGAAACATTCTAAAAGAGCTCAAAATCGGCTTTGAATTCTGATTGTAAAAAAGGATAATTATTGAAAAAGTTCACAAAACTAAGTAGTCGTTCAGGATCGAGCTCCGGCTCAGTAATCTCTAGAATTGGGACGCTGTCAATCCCCGCACAGTTGTCAGCTTCTACTCCTTCAGCTACCATGGGGGATCTACCCATCTCGACAGCCGCCTTAGCCAGCTCGACTTCGATTTTTGCATCTTTAATGATGGCAATCTTAGACGGAGGATCCCAATCGGGGGGTCAACTTGTAAGGTCAGAGATAGGAAGTTGAATGTTTGGAATATCAGGATACTTCCTAAGGTGACGCGCGAACCTCAGAAATGTGTTCTCCGTCCCATCATCATAACTTCTATCCATTCTTATTCTCAGGGGAATCTTTGTATTCCTTCATAGTAATAGGCCGTTCTTCGTCAATCCGACCTTGAAGAGATTGCAGGTCAAAGTTGGATTGAAGGGCTTGGAAGTCGACAGATAGCTTGTCCTTTGCCTCGGAAAGAGAGCTTAATTCGCCTTCACTATGTCAACGGCCTCATCCCTTTCCTCCAACTCGGCCTCAAAAACAACCTTTCTATCCTCTGCCAGTTTGAGGGAATACTCGACATCCTGCAGACGTTTTTTCATTGTAGGATACTCAGTAACCTTGGGCTCGTAAAACTTTGGTTGCCCAACCGTCTCTCGGCCTTATGGGCGAGACGGAGATACTTGATAATCGTCTGAAAAGAAGGAAAGAGTATAAAGATAAATAACAGAAATTGGCATAGAGATTACAATATACAAGTCGGCAGTTGGTCAAGTTGACGATCCATAGGAAAGAACATTGATTCCAGCACCAACTGAGGCTGCGTCCCGATAGAACTACTCGAAACCAGACTATAATCTTTCAAGTAGAACGGTAAAAACTACCTTCCTCGGACTCAGTGACAACTTCGCCCTCAAGATGGGGGCCAAAAGAGATAACCCCAACGGGATTCGAGAACCGAATAGGAGAAGTAGGCCGAGATGGTTAAGACATTCTGGGACGTTAATCAGATCGACGAGGAGGAGATGTAGTCGGACTCGGCATAACAGTTCTTATTTGGGAAAAGCGAGGTGCATCATCATCCATAGAGTCATCACTGAGAACAGTTGAACTCGGCAGCTCAGAAGTAGGTTATGGCGAAGTGGACGATGAAGGCAGTCCCTTTGTTTTCTTCTTAGCCAAGCGACGAGTCAATTAATCTAGTCACGACGCCATTATAGGAGGCGAATGAGAAACTGAAAACAAAAGTAAAAATGTCAAGTCAGGAAAGATAGAACTCGGTCTCGAGAATATTTGGAACAAAATAATACCAAACAGTTGTTCTATGAGACTTTCTTTGATTACTAAGTCAAAGAACTTAGCCGGACCCTTCTCCTCTAGATACTCTCGTAACGTTTTTGGATTCTCCTCTCCGAGGTCGTTCAGTTTCACTTTCTTTATAGATTTTAGGGGGACGTTGGAGGTCCACCAAGTTGAAATTGACCAAGGAAACTCGGATTAAATAAGAAGAAAGGACGTTTTAAATCCCTTCAGGGTTTTAGGGGTATCAGTTACAAATTTAAACCTAGGACGGGTAGAAAAATAATACCAATCCTCTCCAGTGGAACAATGTACTTTGTAACCTTTGAAGAATAAGTCGATAGAAACGTTTGACCCGAGTATTCCGGCATTTTTCGCAAACATGAAAAAACCAATGGCAAGACGGATCGAATTGGGAATCAACATTGTATGAGTTATGTTCAAGCAACGGAAAATTGAAGTGAGGAAAGCGTGAATCGGAAACTGAAAGCCTGCCTCAAAACGATTCACACGCATTAGAAGTCTACAACCAGGAAATTGATAAGATATGTGATGAGGCCCGAACAACTCTAGATCGTTCCCCTTATACAAACCAAAAGTGGCCTTAATTTCCTCGGTTATGTCAGAAAAACTAGATGTAACGTTCGTAGGAAAAGTTTGGATGACGCTCAAAGGCTCAACATCTAACAAGTCATACTCAAATTCTAAGTTCCTAGATGAGCTAGGAAGATCTGAAGGATTTCTCGAAGAACCCTCCGGGAATTTATGGCTAGAAATGGTAGGATTTTAAGACGATGTCGTTAATGAAAAAAAGGAAAAGCCACAGAACCTGGAATAGACTAAAAGAACTCGGAAGTCGGAATCCAAGATGCCGCAAGCTATGACCACAACGAAGTAGACCTCACGAAGGAATGAAATCAGCAAAAATAAGGAGAAAAAGAAGGGAAAAATGGAGAAAGAGGAACATCATATGTATGGAGGTCTTGAGAACCCTAGAACTTCTAAGAAACGTCCGGTCAGAATTTAAACAAGGCTCTAGATTTACCCACGTGTCGATCTCGAGCAAACAAAGAGTCAAGTTAGAAGATAATCCTGACAGAGACATTTCATTATTACTAATGATGGCAATGACGTGTTTCTGAGGAGAATGCAGAGCGTTTCAAGAATATGAAAGGGCGGAGAGTATGAGGAACGGTTGGGATCTTCAAAGTTCAAAATTTTGAAAAAGAGACCTACAAGTCAAATACGAAAAACAACTCGGAACACGAAAATATTAGTCAGCCTCGGAGAATACAGTAAGAGCTTCACTACCGACTTACTACAATTCGACAGAAAAGCCTGGGGACATACTGATTACCACAAAAATAATTTTATTTTTTAATTATTATGATGGAGATATAAACTCTTTAAGAGATTTAGAAAGATAATCATAAGGGAGTTAGTATAAGATAATCCTATGCAAAAATATAGTATTTTTTCTTATTTTATCTTTTTATGTAAATTCCTTAAAGATAAGATTATCTAGATGTCATATAAAAGCCTATAAATATAAGGGGTTTAGGATATAGACCCCTATCTCATATATACACATACTCAATATCTAATACAAAGTTGTTTGTTTTTTTGTTTTGGTCATTGATAGATAATCTCGTCGTCGTCGTCATCTAAAGGTACGGTTAATAATCGTACGATCGTTAATTGTTTTTAATAAAAATAGAAGCAAATAAGTTTAAGCTGATGCATCCAACAAAAAAGAATCTTTTATATGAGCCGAATTCTCCCATCATCTATTTTCTCAATCTATAAAATTCGAACTCGATGTCAATATAAAAAATAGGAACCCTTACACATTTAAATTAACAAGTGTTATAGCTGCAGTATGAATTTAATTTCCATAATTTCAAGTGAAATTTTGAAGAAAAAAAGAACTAAATACACAACTACCCGTTGTGTGTGACTGTCACGCGCCGCAAGCGAGAGTGCAACGAAGGCAGATAACCGGGGGCAGCCGGGGGTTTACACGAGCGAGCCGCACGAACCGGTTCGGCCGACGGGCTCAAGGACCCACACCATCGAGTCAATGTCCACCGTTGATTCATCATCAACGGTCCAGATCGAATCAACGGGTCCCGGAACAACAAAATTGGTATAGGACACAGGGTGAGGTCGCACTCACCGTACAATTCCCCCATTAAAAATGAAAAAATAAAAAAATTAGACCCCCCCACACTCACTCACTGTCCTTTCAGTATCTAACAGTAAATCTAACCACTCCGCAGCATAATCTGATACGAACTGACTATTTACCAAATTGCCCATGGGGGAATTTTGGTGCGGTAAGTTTAGGATGGTAAAAATGAGAGTTTGTGACCCGGGCGAAGTATTTTGACCTGTGACGTGTGAGAATTTGATGGGGCTGTTACTGGGCGTGTGAACACTACAGTTCTTGGAGTGTGGGTCCAAGTGACCGTTTGGGTAAAATGGAATCTGCAATTTTGAGAATGGTGAACGGTATCTTCAATATTAGAGATCATAACTTGTTACAGATACAAATTATAACGATTTGATTCAATATAATAATTTATATTAATATTAAATTAATAAAAAACGGATAATATTGACCTTATGAGATAAAAAAGTAAGAAAAAAAAATGATGATGAATGCGTTGATGTGATTATCCGTTCATCCCAAAAAGATTACACTATTTTGATCACTTACAATGATGACATAAGGTTTGACCGATATTGCGGGACGATATAATATCGTGAAACATTAAGGATATTAAACGTTACGTACTATAACCGTGTGTCAAAAAAATTTAGATCCTGTCGTTTATATGAGTAACGAAATCTCTCAAATTACGTGTTGAATAGTGCATGAAGAGAGAAATATTGCAACAATTATGAAACGAAGATAATATTAAATAGAGATATTTTGATATATTTATGTGAAAAAATTATTAAAACTTAAAAATATTATACTTTGAATTAAACTAATAAAAACAAATATTATAATTTGAATGAAACAAAAATATACAGTTAAAAAAGGGTGAGGAGATGAAAGCATAGAAGAATCACTTCAAACCATTTGATAGGCTTAATGTTGTGAGAGTTGTTGCTTGATATCAAAAACATATTTCGGCGGTCATGCTCAAAACGAGCGATAAATCAGGTAACTTATTAGGAGCTCGTTATTGCATTTTCGAAAGACGGTTTCCTAAAGCATTTGTCAAATACTTTCTTCGTCTCATATTATAAATAATATTTTTTTATTTTAATCATTTTAAAATATAATCAACATATTATATTGATGATTTTTTTATATAAAAAACACCAAAATAAATCAGCATATGTTATGTTACACTCACCACCTCTTTTTTTCTTCTCTCTCATTTTCTCTCCTAAACCCCAGTTACACCCCATTATCATTAAAAAAATCCTTTTTTTTCATCAAATCTCATAAAAATTCAACATATATATAAATATACGTGTTGAGTCAAATCGTTAGTTAAATTTTAAAACAAAGATAATATTAAACATGATCTTTTAAAGTCCAATAGAGATGTGATTCAAATAAGGATGGCTTATAAATGAGTGAATACGTTCAATAGAAAGTGTTAAGTACACATATTGTTGGCATAGCTAGCTAGGTTATTACGATGTACTTGACCATAACAGTTCTCCCACAAAGACAAATTCTATCTAAAAGCCTACTCACTTTCTTGTCCATGTAAGCAAAAATGGTCATGGATATATGTTTTTTTCTCGCGCATGTGTGAGCAATATATACTATTCACTAATCTACACATCGCTAGCTATATAGTACTTCTCCGTTTCATATAGCCTAATGGTTGTACTCTTTCACAAGGCTATGGCTACAATTCTTTTAAAGTAAGAACTTATTAAATCTTCAAGATTTATATTCAAAATCAATTGATAATATGAATAAATTATCTTAACATATTCTCTCGCATGAATGTCTGTTTGGATTTGAATCACGAACAACTAACATGGATGGCGTAGAATGTGAGACCATTAGACTTTTCAGATAATATATTAAACGATTTTAACTCAAAATCAGTAAACAATAACCACCAGAGTAACCCACATACGAACTTGTTTTCACTTTCTAAGCTTCAATGTAAGTAACTATTATCAACAGAGCGATAGGATAATGACGCATTTCAATGAATGTTCTGATTTTTATTTGATTGAGTTTAACGATAACAAAAGCAATCCAATATTCTTGCTATAAAAAACGTTTTTGAGTATGATCCTGAAAAAGGAAAAGTTTACATGACCAAACTTTTCAAAAGAAGATGAGGGATTTCTAGAGAGATAAAGGATCAAGAGAACAGAGAAGAGGATGGTACAGCACACGTGCACTTACAGTCTAGCACGTCTCCGAGACAAATAATTGAGCTCAATAGTTGAGATCTCAACAATCTAACAAAGCAAACCAGTGGTTATAAAAATATGATATACTAAGAAAGCAAAGTTTTGTGGTGTCGTGTGTTACGTGGGGTTTTGATATTTTTTGTGCTGTTGGATGCAAAATTTAGGGGGATTTGTTGTGCATAGTGGTAGACAAGTTAGGGGACTACCGTAACCAAGATTAGACTAATGACAAATAAAATAAGACATGATTAAAACGAATAATTAAGGATAATACTGCTATAAGGCGAGAGTAATCTTCATCGCGATTTTCAGAGATTAGGATCTTCTCTTATTTTATACTATTTTCGTCCAATAATTCTTGTAATACTTATGTATTTTGTTTTATTTTATGCGTATGAATATAAGTTCCGTTTTCATATCAAATCATATCTGATTGTCTCGCAACATGTATTAGATTGAAATAAATAAATTATATAACCATTACGATAAATTTATAAAAAAAATTATATATGTGTCAAATTTTATATCGATACATATTACATAACAAAATATTATAATAATTTGGGGACGTGGGAAGAGGAGTACTACTACGATACTCAACTGAACTTTGCTTGGCTGAAACGTAAGTAATCACACTGCTGTCATTCCTATTCGTAATTTGGACTTATTTTCATACCTTTTCCAATTTGGAAGAGGAGAAATTACTATTATTTCATTTCTGTCAATAAAATTATAATGAATTAACATTACATGATAATTTATGTTTGTATTGATTTTATTATAAAGATCATTTTATTTTTTGATACGGGTAAGTGAAAGGAGTGTGAAAAAAAAAATGGAGAAAAAATAATGGGGTGTTTTGATATTTTTATAAAAAAAAAAGTTTTCAAATAAGATAAAATTATAATTTATTTAGAACATCTCAATAGAAGGTGTTGATAATTCTTTTGGGAGGAAGACAGTAATTTTTTTCTTTTTTTATTCGAAAAAAAACCTTAAAAAAGAACTCTTAAGAAGCCAAATTGCATGAGGTGATTCCAGATTCTAGGTGAGGTTATGGATTTGGGCCTTTACCTCGATAGTATCAGTCATATGAGAATGAAAAATGGGTCCTAGGCCCAGCCCAAGTGCAGCTATCTGTGGAACTTCAAAGCCCGTACTTTTGAATAGAAGGCAGTAACTTCAGGATACAGCAATGAAGAAGACATTTACGCTCGGCAATCTACAACATCCAATTAGAACTTTGAATTCCAAAATCACGAGGCAAAAATAACATAATCAAATGAACTTTACTACCGTATTGGCATAAGTTTTTTGCCTGCCAATGACTACATCCATTACAAACCAAATCAAATCTTACAAATGGGATATTTACGACATAGAGGAAAAGAGTTTCAGAGAAACTTACATGTACTCTGTTACGTTTATTGTCCTGGTAGTCCAAATTCATTTCTTTTTACTTTTTATTTTTTGAAAAATAACTTCGGTGAAGGGGCATGAAATTTTGCTGGACATCTACCATGAATGAGTGCATTGACTGGCATGAATGATGAAAGGGAGCATTTATATGAAAATGAAACCCCAGATACATCTACACACATACAACAGTACCAGAAACCATTACTCTCCCCAAACCTACATGTGACCACACAGTCCTCATCTCATTTTCCTAACTCAGTTTTTCAGTCCCCTTCTTCTTCTTCGTCTTCTTTGTTTTTTAAGAAAAAGAAAAAAGAAACTCAGAGGAATCGGACTATAACAAATCAGATCTTTATCTCGTTAGATGAGGTTGTAACCAGTTATGCATATACGATGCCGTCATTCTTCTCTATATAACACAACGTTCTTAATGGGATCGTAACATGCTATATATATCATGCTTTAAGGTTTCTTTCAAACTTATTTTCAGGCCTTACTCAACCGCTCAACACATATTTAGAACACAGACATTTAGAACACAGACGCATAAAACACGAAGCCATATCAAGAATAAAATCATATATAGCAGATGAATGTTCACGAGATCTGTATACTCCTTTGGTCACGCTCACGCCTTTAGCGCATTCCTGTGCTATTCGAAGGAGCTGTGATCGCCTAAGACCACCAAACAGAAATAATCACCTATGCTCGCTGCTGTTACGAGATCAGTAAATGGCTCCAGCACTGATCTAAAAACCAAGTTCACAGCATCCGAAAGTTGTGTAAAGTGGTTCATAATTCATTCCAGCAGATCCAAGTTCAAAACCAGTCATGTAGAAATCCAAAAAGGCTATCATCTTCCTAATCATATTGCCTTTTAATCCAGATATGATCAATTATTTTCCCGATACAATGATGCATCTCTAAAGCCAAAAGTTCAGGACAATGATTAACCAGGGACCAAGATAAAAACATCACCAGCATTTCCCAAAAACTAAGGATCGGACAACGAACACATAATACCCCCTATACGGTTCCAGAAACGCACGGTGGTGCCAAACCGACGACAAACACCACGACTACACTCCTATCCATATGTAATAAGACGACGCGAAAAAGATACCTTTCTTGAAACATCTTTGTCATAAGCAGACATCCACCCATATAACAAAAGCATTGCAACAGATTCTTCCTTGAAGCATCATTGTCTAGACAGTAATCATATTGCCAAAACAAATAAAAGAAAAAAAAAAGAGAGAGAAAAAAAAAGGAGAGGCTGGACTGAGCAAACATCTTTCAATAAAAACTAGTCCTAATCGGGGCGGCCTCAAGTTCGGCTCATTGAATGAGGAAAATATGATTGAGTTCTAAGCAGATCGTGACGTGGGATGATGCCGAGTGTAAGTGACAGGTTCTATAAAATCCATCATCTATGCAGCTGTATAGATGAGGGGAAAATCCATTAATAGTTTCAAACAGAGCTTCCACGCTCATGCTCACGACCACGACCACAACAACGGATACAGCAGCAGGGGGGCTTACTCGGGCTCATCATATCCTGCTTTCAAACAAGACTGGCATCGCCCTTATTGTATGAGTTGCTACAAGTACAACTTTGCCTAGACTGAGGATCATACCAAATGAAGCACTGTAAAACGAAAAACCAGCAAATGTCTCTTCGGATAACTCCCAAAATTTTAGATCGACTTTATACGAATTAGACTGCTGTTTCTAAAGTAACATCTCGGCATGCTAAAATTGTAAGTGACGTGATAATTTGATTCAGATCCGTTTAAACTCTCTGATCGGTTTAACATTCACTTTCACACTATTCAGTTGCCGACAGGTTTGATTGATTCAGAACACTAGCATCACCAAAGGTTGAGGAAAAATAGGGCACGTAGTATAATTTCAGAAGGCAAGCAGGCATGTGCAAGTCGGATTCTTGCCAGTTACCACATAATACAAAAACAAGAACAACAACCCAGATGTTCCCGTCGTGGACAAGGTCAGAAAAGATGAGATATATACGCATAGTTACATCATAGTCCTGAAAATGGACTTTTACGTTAGTAAAGCAGTGATCCTAACATAACTGACAAAGCGAGCAGTCTCACAATGCGTTACAGCAAAGTATCCATGACAGTGAGTCACGAAATGAGTAATCAAACGAACAAAAAGGGATAACCCGATTGATCATCGTATGGATATGGAAATAGAGCGATGTGATAAATACCGAAGTTCTGAATTACACGAGCGAAGAAAAATGAAAAGATAATTGAAAGAGGAAATGACGACAGAGTCGAAACTCGAAACTCGCCGGTGAAGTCGGAGTCGCGGATGACGAGGGTTTCTTGAATAATAGAGGAAAAAATAGACAACACAAAGATAAATGAAATTTCGGCCCATTTACCATCGGCCCAGCCCAAACCCCTTCAAAAAAAACATAAACCACCACCACCGGCGGCAACTCCAAAATCAAATCCATTCATCTCCCTCCATTCCCCACTCTCTCCCTTCCCTCTTCGAAATCGCTCTCATCATCATCGAATCCAAACTCTCGATTCCCAATCCCCAAAACCCTAGAAAATCCGACTTCGTATCCCCAAAATTCTCAGGTACTCGATTCCTTTAACAGTGATTCTTGTCTTCGGAGTCCAAATCGAGCCGATTCTGTTCGTGTTTGAGTTGGGATATTGGGTTGGTTTCTAGGGCATTATGGTTGCGATTATTGATTCTTATTGTGATTTTATTGTTTTTTGTTTCGATTAGAGTGATGGGTAGTGTTGGAATCGGAGATGATTGTGAGTTTCAAGTGGAATGAGCGAGTGGTTTTGAGGAGAAGTTGTGATGAAAAATAATATGTAATCGAAACCCTAATTGGGATTTTTGGGATTGTTGAATCTTTTGGTGCGGTTTTGATGTCGGGGTTTGATTCGAGGTTTGAATGGTTCCTGTTCTTTGGAAGTTTAGAGCTTGTTTGCTTCGTGTTGTCTTGTTGGATTGGAGAGCCAAGGTTATTGGGACGAAACTCGAAACCCTAGGACGAGTGACAAAGAGAAACGGCCCATTGTTTTCGCGATTGGAGATCGTTGTTCATGTTTTCGGTTATTATAGGTTGAATTCAAGAAACCTGCCTAGGTTGAGGATTATATCCAACATCTTCCATAACTTGATCGAGGTGCGGATCATAAGACAAATCGACGATTGCCCATTAGATAGACAGAAACCAACTCCTAAAAGATGGTTTCATCATTCTGCATGGATATGACTCTAATATTCTCTGTTATTGTCCTGTCTTGTCGCTTTTTTGATCTTGAAGTCTCTAGTTCCTGATCTTATCTTTCATATATGAAATTTGAGAAGATTTGAAGTCTTATACAGCAAGCTAAGGTGCGATGAAAACCATAAAATTGCCGAAAGAGAGACCTGTTGCAGCTACAAGAAACCAGAACATGGGTAAAGCATCTACTGGAGTTAACAGAAGTACAATGCACAAATTTCCAGGTTGGTATTTTCTTCTGACTGGATTCCCTGAAGTCTAGCATCAGTCATCTTGGACTCGCATTGTTGATTTCATCAAGCGTATATCTTTTTCGAATAAAAAGAAACATAAATTTTTGTTGAGAAGGTTTAATTATTAGCTTTCCTGTATGTCAATAGTATGATATAATAACATTCTTTCTACTTACACTTTACAAGGAGCAGTTGGGAGATTCTGTTGCAAATCCTTATGCCCTGAAACAAAAGAAACGTCTTCTGGTTTTCAACTTGATCAAGTAGCAACACGCCTACCCCCTCCGAAGATGAGGCTGCAGCTTTTCCCATTGGATGAGGTAGTTAGGAGAGGTTTAGAACAGGTGAGATTTTCGAAGAAAGATATGGGTTCAAATGATCTTTATCTAATCTCAGTTCCTGTCTTTTTACGCGCGTATGCTCATGGTACTTGCAGGATGGTCACAGTCCTTACCTGGAATTGACTCTGAGACCAAGCAAACAAATATCCTCTGTGCTAAACCGCATCAGAAACAAGTGGGGTGGCTCAAGCATAGCTATCGGGGAGCCTATTCTTTTCCCATATATGGTTTTGGTGGAGAATTCTACATGCTGGACATTAAATCATAGAGCTATCACCACCGGAGATGTCTACAAAGCTGTCGGATGCCCAAAAACTTTCCGTTTAAGGTCTAAGTGCGAAATGTTGATCCTTTTTCTCTCTTCATAGCCAACGAAGTCATTGCTTACCGCTCTAGCGTCTGTACTTTTTGTAGGTATGGCTGGTTTACGCTTCAACCAAGTAACTATTGGCTACCGCCTTCTTCCACTTCCTTCAGAGCACCAGAAAATCCGGATAAGGTTCATAGCTCATTACATGAGACTACAGTCAATACTACAAATAGCTGTCAGGGGCCATCATCGGAATTCGACTCAATCAATGCAAGTAAACCAACAAACGCAAGCGAAGCAGCTAATGCTGCCCCTGTTGATCAAGCTTGTTCTTCTGAAACGTTGGACGATGAGGTAAACTTCATTTTCTTTTATCTATTGTTTTGTGCCGTCAAGAACTTTTAGCTCATACCTTTAAGTAAGACTTAAGAAGATGGTTCTCAGTTGACGAAAATGTCTTTTGTTATTTTAAGCAGGAACCGAGCACCGAGAATCCGCTGCACCAGATATCTTCCATGTGGTCGGATTGTCTACCTAATATAAGCGTCGGAGGTCTATTTTCTGAAGCATCTTTGCAAGAACTGATTCGCCTTACTGATCCGAAATCAAAAGGAGGCAGGGCTGACTCCCAGCTTAATCAATTAATAGCCGACTCCTTGGACGCTTTCATCTCCAATCTTTCAAAGAACCCTTCAGATCAAAGAAATGTCTCTCATGGCCCCTCATTAATCTTTGATGACCCTAATGCAGCATGCGACCCCTTCACATTTAAAGAACCTTCATCAGCCTATTATCATCCACAAATGGAGGGTAGTTCTTCAGCTGCAGCGTCTAACCATGATGTAGGCTCCAAACTCTGTGATATCCCTCAGGAGATAGAGGTTCGAAACTTCAAAAGGCTTTCTTCATCATCTTTGTTTGCTCTCTGACTTTAAATTAATTCATTTTGGTTTTATACCTCGAATTCTTTGTTGGTTCTACAACTGCAAACTCACTCCCTGTGGTTGAATTCAAATAGTTAGGAATAATGACCCAATGACCCGATAGAGGGGTATGGGCGCTTCGTACTATCTGCAAACCAATTTTATCATGGGTTCTAGCGAAACTATGAAAGCAAAGCCTTTTAAATGGAAATAGATCATGCTCTCATGTATGCTGAACTAGCTGCAGATTTCTATAGATACCTTTTTGTTATGAACGGGTCTAATTATAAACACAAACAATAACGAATGCGTAAAATAAATGAGATAAAGATTTTTACGTGGAAACTCTTGCGGGAGAAAACCACGGGCGGTCGCCGACGACGAAGAATCCACTAACCAAATGAGAAAATACAAAGGGAAATACACTCAAAATATTAAAAATCTTATAATAAAGGATAGAGATAATGATCTCTAAAAACAAATCCCTTAAACCCTCAATATTTTTATGTGTGTATGTGAATAGTGTGTTTTTCCTTTTTCCTCTCCTTCCTTATCTCCTTTCTCTGTCACTATTCTCTTTTCCTTTGCTTCTTATCTCCTCCTTACAAATTCCATCCCGTTGTCAGTTCGAATCCTCTTGATCTGCCTGCCGGTTTGTGTCTCAATCAACTTCAACCATTTCTTGAATGTCTCGAATACCTCTGATTTCTTTTTTAAGAAATATATTCAGACATAACAGGAATAATCATCGATGAAGATCAAAAAATATTTTTTACCTCCCATCGAAACATGCAGAGATGGCCCCCATAAATCTGAGTGAACGTAGTCGAGTGTCCTCTTCGTTTTGTGCATCGTACCTCCAAACGACACTCTTTTCTGTTTGCCGAGAACACAGCCCTCGCAGAACCCGAGCTTGTGTGTCTTCAATCCTCCAAGTAAGCCTGCTGAACTCATCATATCCATCCCCCGATTGACCATATGCTCAAGTCGCATATGCCACAGTTTCATCTCAGAAGTAGCCTCACCATCACGGACGAATAATGAATTTGCAATAGCTGCAACTCCATCCTACGTCACGCCAACCAAATAGTATAATCCAGCACGAAGTCGAGCCTTCATAGTCATCAAGCGATTCTATTTGACCTCCATGTCCTCATCCTGAGAATGACAATAACATCATTCACGATCAAGGGAACCTAAAGAGATAAGATTTCGTCTCACAGTTGGAACATATCGAACATCTTTCAAAGTTCGCACAACATCATTCCACATCCGTATACGAACATCTCCCACACCAAGAATCTTACAGGCAGCATTGTTACCCATAAGAATTACGCCGTCATCGGACTCAGCAAATGTGATGAACCATTCCCGATGTGGACAAATGTGAAAGCTGCAATCGGAATCCATCACCCACTCTGAAGTAGATGCTATCATGGACTCCACGGCGGATGTAAGAACGGTCAAGACTGTCTG
>JAOVYX010002353.1:0-11859 GCA_035668315.1 Drosera spatulata
AAAATTTAATTTTTCAATATTGAAAAAATCAATTAAAAGACTTATATCAATCATAATATATGAAAAATATTTATATTAATATATATGGATATGAAAATTTAATATATAAAAATTAAAAAATTTAAAAATAAATATAAAAAATATATTAAATAATTGAATCTTTATATTAAATACAGGACACTATCATAGAGATAGGATTGGGGAAGTGCCAAAGGTCTAACAAACAATCCCCTCTCTCTCTCTCTCTCTCGTTCTCAAAGACTTCCGAGAAGAGGAGCGATTTTATTTCGATGTCGATGTCGTTGTCGAAGCTGGCGAAGTCGTTACGGTTTTCTGGATTCCTCAGGTAATTCAACAAGTTCCGATTCAATCTCTATCCTTCAAGCAAAATTCGGTGATGATCATGATAGGTTCCGATGCTGTGATTTCATTCGTGATGATATTGCTTCTATGATGTTGGTTTTCGTGCTTCGAATCTCGTGCTGTTTGTGGGTGTCGAATGTGGAGAAATTGTGTGTGTCTGGTGATGTTCCAAATTCATCTCAGAATGAGAAATGCAAAGTTGGAAGTTTGGCCTCTTGGAATGTTTTTGTCTATCTGGGATTGTGAAATATCGCGAACTGAAACTGAAGATGGATGTAGTTGAATAATGAAAAGGCGAAAGGCTTTTCTGTTTAGGTAAAGCTTTCATTTCAACTGGAACTGGATGATGGGGTTTAGGGTTTTTAGCATAGTTTTCATTAGTTCATTCGATGTGAGCAGTTCCTGTCAAATTAAGATTTATATTGATGCTAGACACAGGTGACATCATTTGGGTGCGATGAGTCTAAACAAAGAAGTTCAACTTAACGTGTTCTGTTGTGGCAGATTGACGGACCCTGTGGCATCAATCGTTTCATAAATTGTTTTCTTCGTTACTTGCTTAGAAGTGACACTGTGACTAAAATAGAGTTTATTCATGGGTTCTTTCAAGCCAAAGATCCTCAGGTGGAAGTTTGCATGCCGACATGGTGCTCCGTGGTAGACTCACATCATATGCTTACATGCTATGACAAAATATCAAAGGGAAACCTGTGCTTGAAACCTGTACCATGACTTCATCTAATCTTGAGGAATGCAGTATCTTGGAGTACCATATTGAGAAATCTGCTCCACGTCCGTACGGCTATGCCATAACTTCACTTATTTAAAAAGAAATAAATTGTCTCAATCTACCATATTGAACGATCTGTTGGCAATACCTCTACGTAATACATCAACTTCAGCTCTTCTTGGTACAATTTCTCTATAACTTCTCCTTTATGGTTATCTATAATATATACTGAATAAAAGTGTGATGGATTGTAACTCTGTCGGATATTTTAGATCTAACTATGAGGAAGGTTGATGTCTAGTCAATAGGAGCCCTACTTCCCAATCTCACTCAAATATCCAGTTAAATAACTGAGCTAAGTCTGAACTTTTTTTAGACTCGTTTAAACTAAATAGGTGAGTTCAAGCTCAAACATAATGCTTTACTACAATTCAAGCCAACTTGGCTGGTTTCAAACGTGGGATCATATCAAGCTCAAACCCTAACTCAATCCTAATATTCGAGAAAAAAGGAAATAAACTTTCATTATTTTTACCAAGTGATACTAGTTGGATTTATTTATAATCGAGTCAAATAGTAACACTTGTTTTAAAAATAAAATAAATATCATATAAAGTTAAGAAAAAAAATCTGAATATATCTTCTAAATTACTCATCTTTCAACAAAGTTTTTTAAATCCCATCAAATTCTAGGTTAACTCTCAGTTTCTATCGTCTCCACAACTGATAATGGTTAAATTATTATATTTGTCCCGTGCATGATTGCACGGGTGTACAAACTACTTGTATCCTAAATAAAATGCTAAATTTTAAGTCAGTTAAAAAAGACACCCGAGAGCAATGCTTATCTTTTACCTCTTGTCGATTTTGTGTGTTTTTTTTTTTTTTTGGCATTTTTATCTTGTTAGCCTCAAGAGCAAATTTTTTTTTTTTTTTTTTTTTTGGCTGACAGCAGTTCATCACTTCGACATTGGGATTGACTACATAAATTGGTCAATTGAACGTAGTAAGCTCCATTACTCTGAGAAGTGAGGTCGGTAGGAAAACTTACAAACCTATAGGAAGAACCACATCAGTTCATGCTTCTTGTTGCAGGTGGTATTCGTTGGTGGGCTTGATGTCCTGCATTTTAAACAAGGATCCGACTCATTGCCTCATCCTTAAGTAGAACAACCAACCAAGCCTCTATCCTATTGAATGGGGTTGATCACATGGCATACGATGTTATTTACCCCTGTTTTGCACACTGTCCTAGCGAGATCTTGATACGTCATTTTATACTCCTTTCTTCAGTTCCGATTAAGTCTCCCTCTACCTCTCTTGAGTGACACTCATTTTTTCAGAACATTAGCAGACGAGCTAAGGTGCAAATGAACAAGATCCTTATATTTTATATAAATCGAAGTGACTACTGGAAAAGATTGAGCTGAGGTTTGTATTGAAAAATTAGTGAAAAAGAAGAGATGAACTTTTGATGTCTATACGAAGTTTCTAGTTTGGTAGTGCTAGTCCAACATATTGGTTAGTCTTTGAGATTCACTTTTGGGAGTATATAGTGGTGTTATTTTTAAATGAATCATTGTATTTCTAGTCAATGGGAAAATCTCGTTAAACAAACTGTTTGCAGGAAGTTGGAGCATGACATCGAAACTGTAGTCAGGGCGCTCCAGCCAGGTCCTTTGGGGATCGTAGAACACAAATTTACTGCCGAAGAGATACAAGAGGCGAATGACATTGTTCAGAGAGCGGTAGTGAATTGGCGGAGAAGAGCAAGCATTGAGAAGAGAAGCAACACCCTCAAAGATTATATAGAAAGTTGACTGGATTCCTTCAAAAGTTATAAATAACCAATCTCAAGTGTAGCATGTTTCTGCAGAACAACTCTTTTTCGAGTATGATAAGGGCATGTCGTTTTATTTGTGATGCATGAGTTGTATGTTTCTGATTGGGTTTTCCTATCACCATAGTTTTAATCTAAATATACACCCATCATGTTCAACATGTTATTGTTTCGAGACTCATGATGCGCGGTAGGACACAAAACAATACGGAATAAATCGTCTTCCACTTGTGTCTGTTAGGAAACAAATGATGTATAACAGAAAACAGTAAAGATGCAAAGATACGATTTTTATCTGGAAAACCCCTCGATGTGAGGAGTAAAAAACCACGAAGTCGAGACCCACTTCAAAGCTCCACTATCAACGGAATAATGGGTATATAAGATCCTCTTTAGATAGCATTAGAGGTAAACTAATCGAGCAATCAATCAGATCGATGCTATAGAAAAACAGCCAAATTCGTCGAAAAATCTACATTTTCCTTTGGACTACGATAACTCAGTCTATATAGCTCCAAACGACGCATCGTTAGTTCTTAATCGAAGATTGATGAGTTACGAACATGCTTACGAAATTTCACGATAATTCGACACTGTCTCGATCTCCGTCCGGCCGCTCAAAGTGGACTGCTGCAACCTAGAAACTGCGCACATACTCTGTCGATGAACTGTAACTCAAATCCGGCTGAATTCTGTTCCTCTTTGCACTGATTCTGTTGGATTATTGCCTTTTCTGATCCTGTTAGATATCTCTTGGAAAGCTATTGTCCAAGGCTACAGAGCACGGCATAATCTGAAAACAAAAACCCTTGATGGCAAAAATATCTCCTATTTATATTTTTGATTATAAAATAATCTAACCCAATAAATTAGGCTCCTCTATATAATTAAATGTGTTACTTTATGGTGTTTTCTCTACAAATAAGTGAACCCGGCTCAACAACTCAGGGTCTTCAACTTCACTTTAGTTCGATAACTCATTGATCTTGCAATTCTCATTCTGATATTTACTTTTCATGAATAATTTTCACAAGTACTTTACTGATAGCTCACCATCCTGCCTTGTGATTGTCTATCAAACGGTGAAGTTCATTATTAACTCAACTTCTCCCTCAATACCGATGGTATATGCTCTCCGGTCGCACTTCCAATAAAAAAGATACCTACATACCCTGGTAACTCGCATAGAAGCAAGGGTAAAACTAGAAGCATTCTTCACGCTAGTGCTCGTTCATGTTTGTGGAAGAGACCAGCCAAGTGGGCTCCTAGGAGCAGTTTAGAGCCCAACTCAGATTCATGCGCACCCGCATCAAAGCATCTAACTGCGGACAAACTACTTTATAACTTGTCTCATCACCAATTCGCCCATTGTAACTTTACTGTGCTATTTTAGCTCCCCTTCTAAATCATCCTCCACAGTGTTTCCCTTACTGTCAACTTGTCATTAATGCTCTAAAACTAGGCGTAAAAAAGCCCTTTAGATGATAGTGAAAGTTTTCGGGCTTAAGAACTCTTAATACCAAATGTCGTTTCATATATTTCCTCCGTTTCAATAAAATTATAATATTTATTAAATTAGGTCATGTAAACTAAATTACAATCCTATCTAATTTGATAACTTTTTTCTTAAAAAATATCAAACATCCTTATTATTTATTTTATATCATATCAACTCATCTTCGTCACGTTTTCTTTTTCTTTGTTTTTTCTCACTTCTCTCACTCATAAAAATCAAAGGATGATGTATTTTTTATATCAAAAATTCAGACACATCTTGCAAAATCAAATAATTATAATTTTGTTGGGACGAAAGAAACATTTACCATGAGAGAGGGATTAAAATACTTGTCTGATATTTCAGCAAATCGCTGATGAAATCCTTTTAAAGGTCTACCTATAGCAGCATACATCTAGTGGAGATGCCTTTTCTCATAACCAGTCTGTATTTCCTGTCATAAGATTAAGTTCAATCATAAAGTTAAAATAGATATAACGATTGTTATAATTTGATATCAAAAGGTGATTTTTGACATCAATTATATAACTTTCGCTTCAATATTTTGTTGTATTTTAGAAAAAAATACGGTCTGTATTCATTGATGAATTAATCAAACATAAACATAAATAATTGAAAAAAAAAGTAAAATGCTGATGTGGTAACTATAGTTACATTTATATCTGGTGTCAAATTTGAAACCAAGTTTAGCTCAATTTTATTTTGACATCCGTTTTAACTCATGATTGAAACATTGTTTTTATAATTTGATGTCAAAATATAACTATAATATCACATATAACTCATGATTTGATTTGCTCTAACACCATGGTTTTATCTATAGTTATTATCTCATTCTCCGAAAAAAATGACCTCATGTAGATAACATTGTTATAAGCTTATCCATTGCTAAATGATGTGTATTATGGATAAACTTTATCCAGATTTGCTGATCTCAACCCAGGGCAATGGAGGATTCATTGCCCTGAACTCGAATGGCTTGTGACTCAAATCTTTATTTATTTTGTTATCTTTGTGAACTATATTTTACAGTAATGGCAGCATCGTTCTATTCTTGTGAGAGCGAAATATTGAACTTCGTGTTTTGATTCAAATCAAACCCACATGTCAGCTAGCCTGAATTTCTTCTGTGGCACATATTTCGGGAAAAAGTTGTAGAAGAAAGTTCTTGTTTATTCCTAGCTTTCAGTTGCTAAAAAAATTACTTCAGGATCTTTACTGATTTAATAAATCTGACATCAGCTTCTTGGGTCTTGACTGCCTTACCTGGAAGAGCATATCCTTTGCAGCTCTATCAATTTCGGGGAATTATTAGTACATCTCGGGGGATTTTGATTGGTGGAGTGATTTATGTAAAATCATTAATAAGTATACTTAATTTCACTCAACGAATCAAACAACTGAAAAGTACTGGATGTGTACAACCCCAGAGACGCATCTAATACTCCGCATCAATTTCATTAGGGTCATTAATTGCCATGGCGACTTCCCGCTTAGTGAGCCAAAGCATGCCAAGACAATGTCATAGGCTTAACTATATCTGGTGCATGATTAGCACCTGAGCCTTCATTTTCAGTTATATCTGATGCCAGATTAGTATATCAAAGAAAGCGGGTGGCTATATTTTCAGCACTGGATAAATTAACACAACATTAGCCACAGCTTTCTTCAAGAAAGCGGGTGCAATGACCATACCATAGGCTTGGTTATCCGGTACTGGAGTAGGGCCTGGGCAGATTTACAGCAGTAACAGATAATACTTGATAAAGGATAAGGGTGGCTACAATTTCAGTTATTGGTAAAAACCCATGCATTATTAACCACATCATTCTTAACCAAAACGGTACAGATGTGCGAGGATAGTCCTCGTTTATCCGAAGCATAGTAGCTATCATCCATCTCACGTTTATGCAGCTCAGAGAAACAAACAAAAAGTTTTGTGGTGAAATCTCATCGACCTGCAAACATTCAGAATCAAGCAGTAGAAGATGGTCTGTTCCAAACCCATATTGCTCCAGCCTCCATTAGCATTGGCACCAGTTTCCCTCGCACCTGGAGACTGATGACTTCATTAGACCCACCAACAAGCTTTTGGCCTATAAACACGGCCGGCACACTAGGCTTGCATCCCATGCTTTGAAGCCCTCTTTCGACTTCTCGCCCATTTGGAATCTCGTCTAGCTCATACACTGTAGGATTAGCTCCGTAGCTGGTAATGAGTTGTTTCATGGAGTGAGACACACAGCAAGAACTCTTGCTGAATATGACCACTGGCCTCTCGTCCACCAAGCACCTCACTACTTCCATCGCTTAGAACTAGCACTACCCTTTCGAGAATGATGTGAGAAGGCGCAATGCTCAAAGTACTGAAGCTTTCAGTATGCCGTGAGAAACCTGGTGCCACCTTCGATGGGTATTTATAGGAATAAGTTAGGATGTGGGAAGGTTGCTTTTTGAATTTACTGAAGAGGAATGATTATAGAATGATGACCTCAACACGGCTGTAGTAAAATCACTTAAAAAAGGATTAGAACAAAAAATAAGTCACATTTCCATTGGATTGCAGTCGTACTAAATGATGATTATAAGTTAACTTTTGCAACAACTAGCCTATGAGTTGCACCTAGAGGAATGCCAAGAGCACTCAGCTCATAGTATGCATGTAGTTATGACTTATTCTTCGAGTGGCCTCAGGCTGCTAGCTTGTTCACATTTTCGGCCTTATATGCGTGTATGTATATTCTACTAGTAAAAACTAAACATAATCTTTAGGGCGATGGGGAATATGTTGTTAGCAGTACAGAGTATAGACGTTAAGAAGATTCCAACGGCTGAGATCACGCGTTTCCAAAATCTTTTTGATATATGCCTCTAGCAATATATTCTCATAGCCTCTTAGTATAACCTTATAACAAGTTCAAGCTCCTTTTGCTCCCTGAGGGTTGGGGTCTCACAGTGTATGTAGATACATACATGAGACCAAACTGCAGACTATTGACAAAGCAGTGGTTGCGAGTCACCGAGGTGAAATGTTAATTTGTACCAATGTGAAGACTATGTTTCATTCATCGAACTCCTGAAATATTGATATACCTGACTGTCTTCTACTGTTTTATCTTGGTTTTAACGGAAAACTGGCTGGTTTGGCTATTCCAGGTTCATACTTCACGGCGAAATTCTCATTACTTGGGTACCACTGCAGCTGAATCCGGTCATACATACACTAACAATAAATCAAGCCTTTATCTCATCAAGTGGGGTCGGCTACATGAATACGACGGCATCATTCCAATCTGTCATGTACGTCATCTTCTGTAAGATTATGATAGGCCATATTATACTTAAAGGTTTCTCTCATGATCTTTTTAACTCTTCCTCGTTCTCTCTTGATATATGTTAACTCCCAAACTTCACATCTCCTAACAGAAGTTGTGACTGGCCTGCGTTTCACATGACCATATCATCTTAGTCGTGACTCCCTCATCTTATCTTCTACTGGAGTCTCACTCATTTTCTGTCTGATAACTTCATTTCGTTTCCTATCTATTCTTGTATGTCCACACATCCACTTATCATTTTCATCTCATTTACACTCATCTTTTGTGCATGCTGTCACATAATTATCCAACATTCTAACCCATACAGCATCGCTGGTCGAATAGCTGTTTTGTAAAACATTCCATGATGTTTGAAAAAAAAAAAAAACCAAAGCTTATTCCTCTATGCTTTTTGGATTATCCGCTATCCTTGAATGAAGCATTCGCTGATGTGTGATGAAAGTGAGATAACGTGAAAAGTGGCGTTTATCCATTCGGGCACAACTTTGTCATCCCGACTTGAGATTCCCGTGTATGAACTCAGCCAAAGAGTGAAAGGGGGAATCGGCAATAATCTAGACGTACTTAAGTTATCTAGACATTAGATCATATCAATCGAACTCCGAGTATGTGAAAGCCAAAAGGAAATCCATGAGGACCCACAGCTTGATCTCCTTCTAAGCAATATAGTTCACATTTTTTCTGAAGAAATTTGCACAAAGTTAGATTCTCCAATAGCTATGGTATGACTAGTCTTTCAACATGTGATGTAAGTGTCACAATGTGCTCCCTCCTTTGTTCAGGCTAAAGGCCCTCGTAAGCGTCCTAATCCTCTTGAGAACCGACTAGCTGGAAACAGCATCAACAACGACCCAGGAAATTCCGTTAAGGAAGCCAAAACTTGCTGAAGCACAAAGTGCAATTTCTGCTGAAACTTGATTATTCTTACAAAGCAAGTGTTTCAAAGATCTAACAGATTTTTGTGTTTGCATCTCTCCGTTTGTCAGAACACTTGGTCTAGAGTAATGCCCAAGAACTGTTAATCCATCTAGTTACCTGCCAATTACTAGTATATGGTAATGCTAAGTTTTTAACTGGGAACCAATTGGCATTTTTCGGCCAAGTAAACTGCATAATCAGTTGAATTTGGTTTGCACATTCAATCTTCCTGGATGTGCTCATTGTGTCTATACACTTCCTGTTTCGGTTTGTGGTCTCTAAGCACCGGGAACGTAAGCTTTTCAAGTCTTTATTTGGACGGCGTGCTAAAGGAACCTTTGGCACAAAAGAATAATGCTGTGGGAAAAGTTGTTGCTCCATAAAAAAAGTTTCTTTATCACATTCCACGATTCTTTGGAACTGCATGAACTTGCATGGTTCGCCACATAATATAGCTAAGAAGATGCCAACCTCTTACGTTACTGTCAGGTCAGAGAATAATTCGTTTGTGAGCATTCAAGGGAGAAAAGTATTACTAGGGATAGGAACTTAAACCAGTAGTGCTATGAGCTTTCTTTGTTAATTGACTTGGCCCAATGTTTGATGAGGTTAATACAAACGAAGCGCACCACCGAATTCTCAATTTTTGGATATCTATCTAGTGACATATGTGCATGGTATTAATATTTTTTGTTCTTTATCCATGTGACGGCTTCATGACCAGAAATTGGAGGCCATTGCTTGCGGCAACTTGATTCCGCTCAGAAGATCCTGCTGAATTTTCATGATAAAATCTGCACGTGAGATATTCTTCTTGCTGATCTTTTACAGCTTTATTTTTACCTATAGGTTACTCCTTCCGTTCACTTTCAGGGATTTTCAAACTTGTTACTGCTAGACGCTACAGACGATTAAACATTTAAGTCGCTAAACAATGAAAATTGGTCGTAAAATCGAACGGACGACTAAATAGCGATTAAAAATCGTCCTCGCGAAATCCTTCCTAAAATAGTCGTAAATTTAGCGGCTAAATTATATATTTGGTCGCAAAATATTTGACGACTAAAATAGTATTATAGTCGCTAAATTCGCGACTAAAAAGAACTTTAGTCGTCAAAATTAGCGACTACGTTTGTATCTTAGTCGCGAATTTGTATTGACCTAATGCTTCAAATTTTGCAACCATTGATATGTTTAGTTGCAATTTTCGCGACTAAAGTGATAAATTGGTCGTCAATTTCGCGACTAAACTGATAATTTGGTCTTCATTTTTTACGATCAATTTGAACCTTTGACCTCCAAATTTAGCGACTAAAAAAAATTTAATCGTCATTTCTGTATCTCAAATCGTCGAATAAACTGTTTTCTTGCGTACTAACCATACTTTTACAAACATTCGTACTGCGAGAGGAGAGGTATTAAATCTAACACAATTCCATTGTCGAGTCCAATATCCAAACATTACAACCACTTCTGGTGTCTCAAATCCAAATCATAACTAAGTGTACGACGTTGCACAGTACATAAAACATTCAACAGAAGGATAATACAAACTTCCAGCAAATATGATATCAACGTCAAGGCCTATTGTTGTGAAGGAGGCTGCGTCTCTGACCCGGTAAACGGATTACAGCTCATACTTGGAGTTAGGTTTACCATCATTTCCCGTACCATTCGTTTCAATTCTTCCATCTCCCTCATGTTTCCTTCAAGTTTTGTTTCCATTTGTTTCTTTGTCTCCTCTAACTCCTTCGCATGTGTAGCTCGATCTGCTTCAGCCCTTCTGTTCGCTTCCTTCAATAATCGTGCTTGTATCTCTATTTGCTCCTTCAAATCTGTAATAGCTCTGGACTGTGTAGTGGATGCGGAGCTGCTTTTGTCTCTGCTTGGTTTCTCATAAAACAGCTGAGTTGCAGATCCCAGTCCCAACATAGTCCCGCTAGGCAAGAAACTGCCAGTCGCTTCGAGGAACAACTTCGTCTCCGTGGGAGGAGTACGCTCAGTTTCTTGTGATCCCTCACCATCCTCTTGCAATGTTTTCAACTCTTGAAACTTGTTCTGTAATTTTGAAAACAATGGACGCATCAATGATGGTGCAATACATAAATGAGCAAAATAGGAAATAATTTGTCCTGAATAACAATGACATAAGAATGCAAAAACAATCAAAAAAACAATATTAGACTACAAGACTAACTCTGCTAGCTTCTTTTACGATCGCAATCCAAAAAAAAAGGCAGGGCATTGGAAATCCAAAAACAATATATTATTTGACCCAAAACCATTGTGTTCAAATAGGAGATAAATGAGAAAAATTCATGTACATCGAGCCAAAACAATCACAACTTGTCGGAACAGTAAGAAAAAGTTCCGAGTATATACCCATGCTTGAGAACAACGGTCATCGATAAACAGCACTTCGTCTGAATCCTCAGATCGTTTCTTTGATCTAGATCGTAAGTAGACCTCGGAAAATGTGGGAACACCTCCTAATTCTTTCGTCTAAACTAAAAAAGTCAATGAACCTGAACATGTCAGCAGTTTATAGTAAAGGAAGAATGATTTACACAAGTACATCTAGATCAGCTGCTTTTGGATTCTGTTTCTCGTCTAAAAGCAGTCACATCTACAAAGGTTGTGGCAAATTTATGCTCCAAATGCTATTCCTAGGGATTCTTGGAAGTAAAATGTACAAACCGTTAACATCAAATTGTTAGTATTCAATGGAAAACATGTGAATCAATGATGTGCCTAGGTAGTGTTGACAACAGAAGCATTCCTCGCAAATAGAACAAGGGGCGGTAACAACTAACCATTTTTTTTCACAAGCTCCGCAGTGGACATGGAACCTTGGTAATGGGTTCCGACTCTGTCTCCTAGCTTTCTCCTGTTCGCTTTACCGACAATTGATCTTTTCTCAAAACTGGGATCGGAATGAACTTCAGGAAAAGCGGAATGTACCTCACGCAATAACCATGATGGCAAATGATCCGCCGGACGCTTTGCTGCCTTGTTTGCAGTGTCCGTTAAACGCTTCATGCACTTATGCACTTATGTACCTCACGTCCAACATGTAAGCATTTCAGAGCTCAGCACTGAACAAACGAAACATTGTTTACACAGCTGCGATCATCTTGCAAGCCACACCAAACAA
>JAOVYX010002354.1:0-11859 GCA_035668315.1 Drosera spatulata
TGTAACACTCTCTAGATTGTCACTAAACTACCCAGTTGACTCAAATCATGGGTTGTTTATGTCTGCAATTACATCGCTTGTGCTAATCCAATTCTGGGTACTCATACGACAAGATTTTCCTACTCCTATGTTAACCTTGGTAGAAACTAAATCCATATTTACTGATTATTATGAACCTCCAACTACAATTGGCAGAATGTATTACTACCACACAATTTGACTCGAATCTCAAAACAAACCGAGCAACGCATGCCGATGCCATCAGGAGTTGGGAGTTGGGACACCTAAGCTCGAAAGTTGTACACCAGAAAGATGCCAATGTAGACTTGTACGCTAACAAATATGCTCTCTCTTTGAAATCACATTCGATTCATAAGAATAAAATCACATTCGATTTGAAAGAGAACTCAGTATTAATTAACTCCTACCAAAGCAGCAGAAAATGTTAACACAACCAAATTATCAAAACCAATTGATATAAATCTGAACCTACAAAGAACTCCCAATGAATTTCGAAACATATGCATCTAACTTCAATACTGACTTCTATCTACAAATTCTCATACCGTCATCGGACACAATCTTAATCACCGGACTCATCAATAACACGAAACCTTCATCCAACAAAACCCTACCCTAAAAACAACAAAACTAACACATACTTGGATCGATCTCAACCTCGTGCCCTGAGCGCCCGAACCCTCTCCGACGATGACACCTCCTCCCGAACAGCAACAACAACCATATTCCTCCCCGCCTGCGGCAACCCTACCCCAACCTCCAACCCATACTCCTCCCTCACCTGATCCATCAACTCCTCCACCTTATCCTCGGGCGTCGACAACGCCGCGCTCCCCCTCATTGATCTTTCCAGAAACTCCCCCTGCACCTCCATATCCACAAACTGCCTCTCGAACCGATCCATCGTCTCCGACATCCTCCCCAAATTCCCCGTATTAAGGGACAATTCCAGCGATCTCACGATCGAGGACACGGAATTGGAGATCGATTGCGTCTTCGATTGGGTTTCGATGCGGGCCACGACGGCGTCGAGGCGGGACGCCAGGCGGAGGTAGTTCGTGTGCTCGGTGCGTTTGCGGATCGCTGTTTCGGCGTGGATTCGTGCTCCGTCGAGGTTTCCTTGCTCGATTGCTTTCTTGACTTCGAGTTTGAAGGATTTTTCGTCTTTCGAGGATTTGAGGGCTTGTCGTTGTAGAGACTTGATGGTGAGTTTGAGGTCGATGATTTAGTTGAATAGTTTTTCGGTGTTCTTCATTGGGGCGATTAGGGTTTTCAAACTGTCGATGAACCAGTAGACTCACTAACATACACTTAACACCATTGATTAGGGTTTGTGATCGATTTGGGGTTTGGTGAAAGGGAATTTGGGGAAAGTCGAGAGAAAGCGCAGGATGAGAACGGATTTCTGGATTGATTGGAATATATTTAAGTAAGTTTGTTTTTTCATAGAGATCCACCACATCTAGAACAGGAATTTTTAAGTTTAATTAACACGGAATATGATATATTAATATGGTCAACTATGATATGATAGTACGTTTAATTATGAAAGGGAATATTAAAATTAAGATGTTTATCTTAAGGATGTGAATGATGAGTGCAAATTGTTTTTCGATAATCATTTTCACTTTTATTATTCAATAATCATAAATTTTTTTAGGAAATATCTATTTGAAAACGGATTTTTATTATTTGAAAATTACAAATAAAGCGTCATTAGTCATAATGTCTTAGGTCTTTTTAATATTGTTTTTAAAGAGCCAATAGCCATGGCGTCTTAGTTTGTTGTTCCCACCCCTCTTTTTTTTATATTCAAAAGTTATTATCAATCTTTTATTAATTATAATTTTTTTTATCATTAATCGAATTAATTTCACTCAATAGTAAAAAATAATGAGTTTTACTTTCTCTACAAAATAAGATCAATTATGAGTACCTTTATATGACGTCGAAATAAAGATACAAAAAAATTACTTTGACGTATTCAAAAGATACTCATAATTGATCTTGTTTTGTAGAGAAAATGAAACTGATCATTTTTTACTATTAAGTCAAATTAATTCGGATAACGACTCAAAAATTATGATTAATAAAAGATTCATAATAATTTTTAAATATAATAAAAAGAACAAAAAGATAAAACAAGATATGATGTCATGACAAGTAGCGTTTTACAACCAAAAAAAATTTAAAAGAACTAAAACATCATGACTAATGACGCTTTATAATAAAAAAAAATAAAAAGAACTAAGACGTTAGTGACGCTTTATTTGAAGCTTTCAAATAGCAAAAATCTGTTTTCAAATATCAGTTTCGGTTTTCTTATAGTAAATGTTATTGCTGACTTTATAAGATATTGTATATTTTATGGATTTTTGGGCATAGATCAAAAGTGTTAACGTCATACTTGTCATCAACATATACTCACAGTCTGATGTCTTGACATCTATATGGTCCATCCATTATATCTGTACCATGATAGTATCATTCATCCTTGTCTTGGTTGGCAACTTGGCACGATATCATCTTAATCAAATAATAATCGTATGCTCTCATCTAATCTTAAATAGATATCACTTCAAATTTTGTCATATATAGGAAAAATTAATTGCAGTTCAGCTTCTTGCAATTGCATGTTCATTATTTTATCTTTATCACCAAGTTTACAGTCGAAGATACAACCATGAACCATAGCATCGCTATTTTCCCCACTGTCGTAATTAACCAGATAAAATATATTAGCAAAGCAAGCATCCTACATGAAAATGAAAGAGAAGGTCGAGATGGAAAATCACACAATGACGTGTTTTGCTGGTAATACGATGAAAATTCGAAGGAGAGGGAACCAAAGCAGACATGCTAGTAAGAATTTTGTCACCACTCACCAATCATGCTCGGGAAAATTATCTTTATCCACTCAAATATATCTACTCATGTCAAGATAGAGACCAACTAGATTTTAATGGGATATTTGGCGAACAAGCCTTTACCTTGTAGTGAACTTTGTTTCCAAAAGTTACTCATCAGCCGCTATCGTCGGACAATGCGTCCGAATAGTGCATCCCAACCATTGCCACACACATCTCCAAGACAATGCATCTGAAGAGTGTGTCCAAACAGTACATCCCGATGTGTCTCAACCAGCGTCACACACATTTTCAAGATAGTGCGCCCTAATAGAATGTCTACCTAAGAAAATACTCAATACCTTTATGTTTGTACATTGTGGATGTCGGCTTCGATCGAGGGTCTGAAATTAAGCCACAGAAATTATACATTGTCGGATGATGCGGCTTGATGAGTCGTCAGTTACTTGATCCCCGACTAGGAAAGGTTAGATAAAGCATGATCTTCGGACGTTGTGTTCGTGGATCACTTTCTTTAAGACGTTATTTGTCTCCATTCGCATAAAATTTGCACGGTTCAAGCAAATCGTTTTCCAGGTTATAACAAAGCCTCAACGAGCGAAGATTATTGGAGAGCAATTTCATGATTTTCGTAAAAATTCCAATTTCGTGAAACTTGATAATGTTAATAATCTCCTTTTCTGAAACAAACAGAGGAAGAAGACAAAGAACTTCTCTTTCTTTCATAATAAGAGAAGATAAAAGGAGAAAACCAACGTCTGTGGACGTCGGATGGTACGACTTGAGGAGTCGTCATGTAATTGATCCCTAATTACCAAGAGTTGGATAAGACTTGGTTTTCGGACTAAGTTTTGGACCCGCAAGTTTGGTTAAGTGACGAGAAGGTCGCGTCAGATGCTAACACCTGTCATCCCCGTAATTAGTGCGGTTTGTACTTTCAAAGGTTTTCTTTATTAGATAGTCTTGACTTTCAATTGTGCTGTCTGATTACGTGCTCTGCATGACAGATTAAGGAAAAACAAAGAACATATAAATCTTTTGATCGAACCGCTTAGCGATTACCTACATATTTGAGGAGTTTAAGATCAGGCCAAACGTACATCAGATTATGATCGAACTTTCTAATAAAATTTCCTACATACCCTCGTTAGATCTTGAATCATGGAGAGATCAGACCATGTGTAGTTTTGAAATTAGATTCTTCGTTGCTGTCAGTTTTAAAACTAGTTGCTTCCTGATGGGTCTATGTCGGAGCCTAAAAATTCCATAAGTGTTAATCTGTTGTGAAACTTAGATCTATTAGGAGCACATAAGAAGAGATCAATACAAGTAAGAGATACAAAGTAAACAAGCTCGAGACAATTATATCACTCCCTTTCATTGGTACATGATACATGTGTATATTGGATACACTTTAGTACATCATCACAAGACTAAAATCATGTCTTTTTAAAGTCTCCAAGGAGAGGAGTTAGAATCCTATAAATTAAGTGTAGGAACATATAGAGTTAAGACTTACAAGATTATTATTATAACGTCCCGGAAAATCCTCGTTCAATACCTTCTTGACACGTGACGTTATCGTCATTTCGAACAGATTCTCGAAGTAAGACGACAAGAATACAAGGAGTTTAATTAAAGAACATAGAAACGTACATGAATAAATCCAAACTTAAAATATCCTTTATTACATGAAAATCAAATTATCCAACAATAAATATACAGAAACTTCTAAGCTAAAATTTCGTGCGAGACTCTCCAAGCGATCCCCTTCCATCATCTCTTATTACCTGAAATAAACATATAACCTTGAGCTTGAAAACCTTGTAACACAAGGTACATGTCCATTACAAGGGTCCGACATGCTTATTATATCATATGTTTCCCATGCACAAAAAGTAAGCAATGCAAACAGACAAACAAACAAACAACCATATGCCACATAAGGATAAAAAAGACACATACATAATTTTATACTTCAGGAATTTATAACGCATTATTCAAAAGGAATTGATCGTTGTCGGTCCATCAGGATTTTTCATGTCACTTGATTTAATATTTATAGACATTTTATGAGTTGATGACTTGAAAAGAGTTATCACAGGATTTATCACCTAGTATGGTCATTATAGGGACAACAAGTTTAATGATCTTCTACAGTAGACCCCACAAAGGTAATCTATTTATCCAAACACGACCTTGTTGTTGCGTGCACGTAAAGAAAATTTATCCCCCTAACTAATCATGTAATGCGTAACTCCCCTAGTCATTTATTTCATCGATTTAGGATTTGTCAAGGATTAAGGAATCAGGATGCTTAGAAATAAATATCAATTTAATTCCATGCATAGCAGGTGACTACCATGACGTTCATATCATGTTTTCATGTCACAACTTTCTAACGTTACATGTATCATTTTTCATTACCAGTACAAGACACACAGGTAGTCACACATTATAGCAGAAGCAATCGTATCAGGTCGTCGTGAATATTTAAGGTATTTTATAATATTTTACAGGTTGCATCGTTACCTGATATTATATGATTTAATTATTTCATACAAACACACGTCATTAAATATTTAATTTAATTGATATGCATACAGGTATCATGCTTCAATTACATATTTATAATTTATTTGATCAAGCAACTTAAATAAATCAAGCAAGAAAGTTAATGTTATCTGATCTAATTGGGCAGACAACATGCAACAATTAAATATTATAATTTTAATTGATAGGCAATCATATAATTCTAACAAACATGTTCTGTCAGAAATTATTTTAATTGCTAAAACATTTAGGTGATCAAGTAAGCAAACAAACATGAATAATTTAATTAAATAAGATAACGATGTGTCTCATCTTATCATGATCGAAACTAGAAAGATCTTAAAATTCAACACACGCACTCAACCCAGCTGCTCAGTATCAAGCATACCTACAAGTGACATAAATAATATGAGTACACATGTTTTTATGTCAAACTAGTATAAAGATCTACATCTTTTAATACACACAAATATAAACATAATAATCAATTTGGGTTGGTCTAATGGTGTTCGACTCAATCTTTTTTTGAACGTTTTGGGTTCGAATCCCACTAGCCACAAAATCCAGACCCGATGCTGATAGGGAACGCCTTATTAGTGTTCGGGGGATTTATCGAAATGCGTGCGAGGTGACCGGAACATTCTCGTCACAAAAAAAAAATATATATATATATAAACATAACATATAGCATTGTTTAATCAAAAGGGAATATCCCCTTCTTGTTCCTTTGTCCTTCACGAAGGAAGAACAAAGGAGGCTCTGGCGAGGGTTTGATCGGGAAAAGAGTGCCGACGAAGGTCGGGGATCGGCCGTCAGTTGATGGCGAGTCTCCGGCGAGGTAGAGGGACGTTGGGGAAGGTCGGGAAAAGGTCAGGGAAGGGTTGGGTGTGTCGGATCTAGATCGGGGTTGAGGGTTTGGGTCGTCATCGCGTGATGGGGCCTCGGGGCTAGGGTTTCCAGTAACGTAAAATCATACTAATAGCTAGAGTCTTTCAAAGTATATGAAAACTTCATGAAAATATTACCAAACACTTGCACTCATTGCTTTAGCTGAAGCACAGAGCTTAATACTACAGACAATTGGATGTGCATGTAATATAAAGTAAAAGAGCAGTTTGTTTAAAAGATCAAACACTTTGTTTTGAAACTGAGAGTCTGAGACTAGTAGTAATCTTATAGACAAAGCTCAAAGTCACGAAGAGAACCACAGCTAATATTATAGGAATATGAACCACAATATTCGCTCAACTACGGAAACTGCCAGATGCATGACTCATAGTTGCATGACGAATCATACACCGTAAGATTTGTAGCTTCTACAAGTGTATTGTCTCGAAACAATGCAACTGTACTCAGGTATGGTGCTTTTTCCACGACTCGTTGGTGTGACGTTGTCTTTGATAGTTACGTTTGAGGTTGAGTTTCACACAGAGGATTTTGCAGGTTCCACTACATCTTGATCCACTGTTTTTTCTGGATCACTTGATCGAAGAGTCCCTGTTGGGTTGCTTTCATTATATTGATGGGAACATAATATTTATTTCTAAAATCAATTGATAATATGATGAAAATTTTATGATCTATTTATATTATTGTAGATTTTATCCAAATTTCAACATGTGTTTAAGTATCTTTAATATGTCCCCTCACGCGAATGACTTTTTTACCGTTGATTTCGTCACATCATCTGTGACGACCAAGGTTTGTTGATTTTATCGTCACTAGTAAATTACCATTATTAACGTAAACGAGTTAAATAGAATGTGACAAATATAACATCCGAAATATAAATAACACAAATAAAAAAGGTAGAGATTTTACGTGGAAACATTTGAGGAAGAAAACCACGGATGGTTGCCAACAATAAGAAAATTCACTAATAGAAGATACAAAAAAGCTCCACCAAACATCAAGAGTATAACAATAAGGAATATAGAAATGACTCATTTTTAAAACAAATCTCTTAAACTATAACTATGTGTTTAATAAATCGACTCTTATGTTTTGCTCTGATACACGAAATCCCTGATGCTCTAACCTAATATAGAACAAGTGAGACAACTTCATCACTTACTTAAGCAGGTCACACTTGAAGGACACAGAAGGATCACGCGGGACAACGATCATCATGTGCAGCAACATGTTGGATAGAAATTTGAGGCACATCTGTTCACATCATCCATGATTCCAACGTGAAGTTTCCCAACCATTTCATCTCTTCAATCAATAATGGAATCAACTTCGTCTTGGTTGACTGGGAATTGACATGAGATGATCAGTTCTTCACTATAAACCAAACACTCCACTGATCCACAAAACCACAACCCAGGTATTCTCGTCTCTGTCTAGGGAAGGACGAGTCATAACCTTGTTGTAACGACAACGGAACTGCTTCTCGCGATTCCTAACACAACCCACAAAAATGGCGATGAAGCTCATAGACATTGAACTCTAACAGCAGCAGCATCAACTCAGAATGATCAGGCCGCGGCCGACAAATTAGTCACGCTGCTGGCATCCAGAGGAATCCCAGATCATGAGATCATGTCCTACAGGACCCCATCAGGCAACACATTGCTTCATATAGCATCGGTCAAAGGAAACCTGCCCGTCGTCTCTTGCATCTTGCTCATCAGGCCATGCGGCCATGTTGAATGGACATCATCAGACTGTGGAGGCGTTGATGGAGTATGATCCAGGAGTTACGTCGTATTCGAAAAATGAGGTTTTGACGATCTTGAACTGCGAAGGTGAGTCGCCATTGTATATTGCGGTCAAGGAGGGAAAGAATGTGGAGCTCGTGGAAAGTATGCTCGATCTGCTCGATCCTGCCGATAAGGATAAGTTGATGGAAGCAGGGAAGCCGCTACTGTATCCGGCGATCATGGGGAATAATGAAGGAAATATATGTAACCTTAGTCGATGCTGTGGCCTCGGCTCGTTCTAGTGTTTTGATATGACCTTATCTACAGATGAAGAATACAGGCAGGGTACTGACAAAGAATAAAGGTAATGCTTGATGACCTTTCCAAACCCGAGTGCAAACCCAACGTGGATCTGTGAACTCATCTATTGTCTATAGAACTATGGCGCTTGAATGATTGTGTTCGCATCAAATAAAACAGGGGAACCGAGAAACTTCAACAAACAACTGAACTCAAGGCTTCTACTGAGCATATTAGCATGATGTACCCCCATAGCTTCTAACTATGTGAACATTGATTTTTTCAGGGATGTTAGACGCTATTTTGAACAAGGCGCCTGAGCTCATTCATATGAGAGATGGCCAAGGAAGGATGGCGATTCATTATGCCGCATCTAGTGGTTATAACTACGGGGTTGATAGCTTGATAGTCAAAGATAACTCATGCGTCATGAAAAGGGACTATGAAGGGGCTTTCCCCGTGCACATTGCGACTAGGAATGGTCAGATAAGAGTACTTCAGAAGTTGCTCAATAACTGCCTGTATATGGAGGAATTAGTTACGGACAAGGGCCGTAGCATTCTTCACGAAGCTGCAGATTATGGAAAGCATGATGTGGTGAAGTATATTCTTAATAGTCCTTCACTCAGAAGTCTTGTAAATCAACAAGACAATGAAGGAAACACGCCCCTTCACTTGGCTACAATGAAGTGCAAACCAAAGATCGTCAGTATCATGACATGGGATGCCGAGGTGGAATTGAAGATTGTAAATGATGCCGGGAAAACCGTTGCTGATGTTGCAGAAGATAACATCAATGAGAACCAAACTAAATTTCAAACGGTACAAGTCGTGGGTTCGAAATCTATATCACTCGATAACTAATTTCTTTCCTTGAAGATCGATTATGGGAGATTAGTCTTTTTTCTTTCTTTCTTTATTTCTTTTTGACTCTGATGCATGACTTTTGCAGCGACTGACTAGGTCTGCATTGGTTTCTGCTGGTGGAACCAAAGCCCGTGGAGATGTGATTCCCAAGCCACTGAAAAACAACAGGTTTAGAGGAGAAACGAGACGGTTGAATGATAAGTCTAAGCCATCCAACAATGAGGAATCTGAAGAACAGCAAGTTCCACAGCGTTCAGACTCCCAAGTTATGAATGGATATAAGGACAGAGCCAACACTCTTACCCTGCTGGCAACTCTTATTGCGACCATAACCTTCGCGGCTGGCTTCACCGTCACCGGAGGCTACGACCAAACCACTGGAGTGCCAATATTTATGCATCGCACGATGTTCTCTGTCTTCATCATTTGCAATAGTGTGGCCTTATAAAGCTCTATCATGGTTGTAGTGGCCCTCATACGGGCAAAATTAGGCGACTTCAATTCGGTCGCCTCAGTGCTCACATTGGCACTTCCTTTGTTGGTAGTCGCCTTGACAATGATACCGGTTGCATTTATGGCAGGGACATACGCCTTTGCTTCTCCTCATGGAAGCATTAAATTCAGTTGGCGTGGCATTCTTGCTCTGGTCATGGGCTGGATTTTCGTCGTGCTCATTCTTCCACTTTGTCTCTCTCTAGACTTCAAAAAACCTATCCTTCGTCGCATTACTTGTTACCCTTTCCATCTATTGGTTTTGCTCGCTTCTGATAGACACAACATCGAGGACAGGGATGCTGAAACTCGTGAAATTTAAGAGCTGTTTTTCTAAATATCGAGTTCAGTTTTATTGTTTGCATATTGTTTAGAGAAGGTAATTTGAGGGACATCTGGCCAGAAAATGTAGCATGTTTTGTACAATGAATTCTCACTATTTTAATGTCGCTCACCCTTTCTTGCTTCAGAACTCAGCATTTCAGTTCCAAAGTGCAAGAAAGAAGAGATAAAAGAATAAGGCAACTATATGAAACAGTGAAATAGTGTGCTATGAGATGGTGTGATTGAGATCGGATTCTCTTATTCACGCGCGTGAATGAATAAAATTAGAGAATCAAGCAGCGTACCGACCCAAGATAGTTGTTGTCTTTGATGCAAGGAGATACAATTTGCAGGAAAAGGGAAGGGCACCAGAACCTGAACAACGCCCTTTAAATAGAAATCATTCATCAAAACTTATAAACAATCGACCAAGCTTTTCATTTCAGTAACATAAACTACAAGCAACTATGTGAAGTAAAAAGATATGGCCACCCAACCCAGCAGGTCAGGGGCAAGCCGGCTATAGGTTCGAATCCTGCCACCTTTCTTGTGGATCATCTTGTGGTTATCGGATGATGAGAATAACAAAGCAGAAATTTTCAAATGAGCACTACAACTGAACTCTGAGCTTTTCCAGGAAATAAGAGTAGCCAAGTATTCTGGCTGTAACATGAACAAGTTGTCCTGCCAAAGTCAGTATGAAATTTATGAACTTACATTTACTCCATGACTAGATTCTTGATTCGGACATGAGATGGGGAAGATGGGTAGAGGTGTTGCTCTATCCATTCTTCTTGTGAGAGAACTTCGAAGAGAATGTTTTCAAAACAGATGCAACACGAATTAAGCTTGAACAAATACATGACAGGCCAATCTCAAAACAGATTCAGAATTACATACTCTGATATGCTAATACCAACAAATTTGAAATAAATTTAGTGACATGGCAATAGTTCACCCTCGGCAAGTCAAGGTTCGGAAGCTTTTGTACAAATCTTACTCAAAATATGAGACTGATTCCACTAGCATTCAATCCCATAAACCAAGAAAAAAATTATGGTTTGTTTTATTTTTTACAAGATTAAAATTTGCTGTCCAATTCCGTTAATAACTACTGTCTTTATTAGATATAGTCCCTTAAGGATCACTACAAGAATCAACCAAACAGGCGACTAAGGTTTTTAGTCGCTAACTGCAGAATTTTAGTCGCAAACTGTAAAGGGCGACTAATTTGCGACTAAAACAATTCGTCGCTAAAACCTTCCTCGCTAATTTATAATGGCGACTAAGAATTTTTTTTACTCGCCAAATTTGGCGACTAAAACACGTGGTAGTCGCCATTTTCGCTTGTGATGCTTTGCGACCAATTGTGCATTTAGTCGCCATTTTGGTGACTAAGGAAAGTGTTAGTCGTCATTTTCGCCTGTGATGCTTTGCGACCAATTGTGCATTTAGTCGCCATTTTGACGACTAAGGAAAGTGTTAGTCGCCATTTTCGCCTGTGATGTTTTACGAATAATTTGGTATTTTAGTCGCCATTTTGGCGACTAAGGAACGTGTTAGTCGCCATTTTGGCTTGTGATGTTTTGCGACCAATTTGTAATTTAGTCGCCATTTTGACGACTAAGGGAGACCTTTAGTCGTCAATGCTGAAACTGAAATCTGTGGGCACATTATAGATATCTTCGTACCCTGTTTTTACATAGATCAAAGCGAAAATCCAAACCGATATTAAATGTAACACATTTTTATTGTCCAACATCCAAACATTACAGAAGATTGTACTGTGA